>APFE031722482.1:0-23318 GCA_000404065.3 Pinus taeda
AAACAATCATTTAACACATTTGAACACAGTGATTTTTGGTCAATGTGACCCTGGAAAAACCCCCTACAACTCTTGGGGAAAACCAGTTCGAGAGCTCTTCTTTATTTATGAAAAATGCATTTTTTACAGTGAGAAATATTCAGAAAAAAATCAACAAGCAAATTTACAACTTATCTATTTTCCCGTGCCTCACAGCAAACTGGAAATTACAGCAAACAGAGCAACAATAAATGTTGTATGGCCTCCTCGATTTTCGTGCCCACTTTCAGCATTAAATGCTGTTGTACGACCTGAATTAAATGCATTGTACGGACTGCAATAAATACGCTATATGGACCTCGATTTTCATGCAAAAAACAACAAACTACTTCTCGATTTCTGTGCAAACCACTCCTCGATTTCTGTGTAAACCAGCTATACAGATTTCTACAAAATCATGCCAAAATCAGCCTTTCACTGTGTGCTGAATCAGCTATACAAATCTGCTCAATTGTTGCCTTGGAATGTGTGCCAAGCTGTTGTCTCCTTCTCCTCTTTGTCCAGAAATCTCTCTTGCTCTCTTTCTCTCCTTCTCTCAATCTACTCATCAAATAATGAATGATCTCTTGCCTCCTTTTCCTCCTTTAATCTAATCATAAGTGACTTTTGGGTAACCTCTAAATCCAATAGCTGAAATAGATTGAGATCTAGGGCTGAGATTAAATGCTCATTTAAATCTCACTTTTTATTTTTTAACTCACCTCACTTTAATAAAGACCCACTTAGTCATTTATTTCCAAAGTCACTTTTCCTTTCTAATTTTACATTAACTTTATTAAAGTCACTTTAAAATTAGACTTTAGTAACTTTATCACTTAAAGTCACTTTTAAATTAGATTTAACTTTATAAAAATTATAAAGTTACTTTAGGAGAAAAATTAAATTCTTTTGGACACTTTTCCCTAGGCAAAAGATCAAAGCCTTAGGGAACCACCTGTCATCCGGTACCAAATTTCAACAATATGTTTGTGTTCTGGATAATTACAAATTACCGTTCGCTATTTCTCAAAGTACGGAAAGCGTAAAACTGTTTTTCCTATATTTTTAGGATATGGTATAAATTTTGGGAGTCATCTACAGAGGCAAAGTATTTTTAGGATATGGTATAAATTTTGGGAGTCATCTACAGAGGCGGAGGAATTATCCTGATGGTCAAAAGTGGCCGGTAAAAAAGTTTCAAAAAATCTTGTAGAAATAGTGTTTGAATCATGTTTTGATGGTGGAAATGGATTCAGCGCCATCAAAAACGTCTAGAGCACCTAAAATTTTGAAGTTTAACAACTATAACTTGGATTTACAAAAATCCTTACCGGATTTTCTCTAAATATAACCAGAATTTCCATATTTCCAAGCAATTCCTCCGGCTAGTTAGACTACGACTAAATTATGATATTGTTTTATAATATTATAATAAAGTTTATTTATAAATTATTTTTTAATGTTAAAGTGAAAATAAATTTCATTAGAGCCCCAGGGGGGTAGGCGAGTTGGTAATCACATTGCGGTGAAGTTCGTTAGAAAGGCGGACTCCATACTGAAGGTCACGAGTTCAAATCCCCTAGACTAACCCGGAGCTGTGGAGAGGGGCGGGCGCAGTGTCCCACGGGTTATAGTGGTAGCGGCCGGGATTATAGTGGCAGCGACCAGAATCGACCCCGTGTTATGCAAGTTGCGAGGCTGCCCCAGTTGCCGATTCCCCTGTCAACAAAAAGAAAATAAATTTCATTAGTTAAGATTTTTTTTTTATTATAGTAAAGTAAGGATGATTTTTTTTTTTAATGTATATATATGTTTAATTAGTATTGATAATTTTTTTTATAATTATTATTAATAATTTAAAATAAAATTATAATTTAGTTTTATAAAAAAAAAATTAATTTTAACAATGTCCATATATCATGAAAGTAATATTTTCATGTTTATTATAAATTGATGTTTTTTTAATATTTACTAACTATTTAATTTATATGATTGAGCCTCTACAAGGTTTTTTGAATTTTTTTTGCCGAGATTCCGGCCACTTTTGATCGTCCGCGCAATTCCTCTGCCTCGTTAGACAACTCCATAAAAATACAGTTGTATTAAAAATATATAAAACCATTCTAAGTCTAGAGAGAAAATATAGCTTGAAATAAAAATAAAAATTAATTTTTGTGGGACAACATTCATTTTAATAACATTATTTTTAGATAAATTATATTTTGTATAAAATTAAGAGAAGTTTAACCAATAGTTTTAAAGAGATACCTTACTTTTCTCATGGGATATCATTTTTTTAGATTTTTTTTTAATTAATTGAATTTTGATTTTGATAGTTTATTTTTTTTATTTTACAGTTTTGTTTTATATTTAATTGCATTTTAAAGATTTTAAAATTGATATAGTATTAAATTAATTTATGAATAATTTAATAATAATCACAGTGAATTAAGTTAAATAGTATTAATATTTTTACTAAAAAAAGAAATAAGATAATATATAATTACAAATTATATATTATTGGATTTAATTTCATGATGGTGTTAAGTATTATAAATTATGATTTTTAATTTTAATTAGTATTAATTTAGAAGTATTATAGTTTTTTTCGCATCTTCTCTTCTACCAATTTATGTATGCCTTGCTAACAGGGCCGACCCCGTCGAGGGAGGGACCAACATGCTCATAATGATTGCCCCGAGCCTGGACACAACTTGTTCTCCACCAACTTGGCTAGCCAGGAGATAGAGGGTGCAAAAGCTATTTCTTCAACTTGCTCTCCAGGCCACATTAAGACCCCTGCTTCTATGGAGTCCATTGCTAAGCAACTACGGCACATCCGAATTGATTCCAAATTGATTCGGACATCCTTAGCAATCACAGGTATGACGACTAAAATGAAATATTGGTCTATCTTACTGATATTCAATACAATCAAAATGAAATTCTGGCTCAATTGGACACTGTTCAGCGCAATCGCCATTGCACCAATGATCACCTTCGTAGCTTGGAAGCACGAGTACAACACATTGATTTTCACATTCATGACCATGTTGGTAACTTTGCAGCTCCCCCTATACTTTCCCTCCACCCCCTCTCCTTGATATGTAGCTGCCAATTTTGGTCTTCTTTTTGGTTATTCCTAGTATGCTACGGTTTCAATATCTTATGAAAATAATGTATGTCGAGTGTCATTTTTGGTATCCTCCATTCCCCAATCTCAAATCCCAAAGGAAAGCGTAGAGACTCTTGAGACTAATTTTGTATGCTATGCTATTTTGAAAATCTAATGAAAATTTATTGATTAAAAAAAAAAAACTTAATTCTTTTATAAAAGTTATTATAAAATAATGAAATATCTTAATAAAAATTATTAATTGGTCGTGGAGTGAGTATAGTTACTTGACCAACTTTCCTTTACTCTTTTGTAAAACATATTGTATGAGTGTATGAAACAACTATCCAATAGACCTATTTTATAGTATAGTATTTTGAAATAATTCATATGATTATTAAATCCCCTCTTTTAATAGTGGTCCTAATATGAGTTAGATTACCCATCTCATTTTAGAATATTTAGATCGATAAACTTAACTTGGTATGGGAAATTGTTAGGTACTTTCAATCGGTTTTCAACTAAATCAGAGAATCTTATGGGATTTAATTTCAACATTATGATAGAGATTTTCCCAACATTTCTTAACATGGCTCGTTACATAAAAGTAACTGAACTCAATCTTTTCCCTGACACCTCATCTATTCAACGGTAGAACATGCATGGGTTATAGATAGCCACAAGCCCTGGAAAACTTGCATATGAATTGTTATACATACATGGGTTATAGATAGCCACAAACCCTGGAAAACTTGAATATGAATTGTTATACATACAAATAAAGATAACAATTTAATGGTTTAGAAAATGGAATTGATTTATTGGATTAATTCCTGTAGAGTAATTATACTTCATAAAACTCGTGACGAGCGCAGAACATAAAGTGCAACACTCTCTATTCAAAGGAATTTACATGGCCCTTTGGTTGATATCCACTCATCTATTTGACATATGTTGTAATATGAGTTTCTTCATAAGATATTACATACTTAATTCCAAAGAGGTGATTAGTAGATTTTATTGGTCAAATTGCCACATGGAAGAAGGTTCCCTACCCACAAACAAAGAATCTCATACAGTAATGGTGTCTTGAATCTCATACAGTAATGGTGTCTTAGATTACTGTGTGAATGCATTTCTGTCCATGTAATAGTAATAAAGATATATCAATGGTTGGGGCCCAAAGAATTTTAACATTCATACTAACGCGTTTATAGTGATAATGGCAGTTCCTGTTTCAAGGGAAGTTAGATAGTGCACATATTGATATAAGATATTACCACACTATAAGCAATATTATGCAACCGTCATAGATATACTTATTACTGGATAGTGGGCTTAATGTCAGTTAGGAACAGAGATAGATGCTTCAGAGTACATTATTCCTCCATAGCGGAGCCAAAGCAGTGTGGACCAATTTTGTTCTCAGAGGACTGACTAGACAGTTGAGCTCTCCATTGTCCAACCATAGTTGTACGCTTTCACACAATAAGTTGATGAACATTTTTTCTACACACATCAACTCTCATCTAAGAGTCATGAAAATGGCAACATCAAGGGCAGAGTTGTTAATTATCTACACACAATAAGTTGATGAACATTAACTCTCATCTGAGCTCAAATTAACCTCGTTGAAGATTAGAATAGGCATAGGATCAAATGATGCCGACAACACACATCGGATCAGATGAAAATATGTTGAAGACATACATTGTGTCAGATCAAATCTATGGTGAAAAAGGCGCTAGCCACCAGGTATCAGACCTCTGTTGTCTTGTGAGTAATTTACTAACAAGTATATATGAGAGATTTTAGAATTAGGATTCATTGCTGGAGCATACATATCAGTGCTCATGACTCCATCAGCCGAACAACCAACAGATGCAAAACCACGTTGTTTTAAGTTGCACAATCTCAACACTACCAGGACTTGTTTTATAAATCAATGGCCTAGCGCTGCTCCATGGTTCAACGGAGATATCAATCATAGGTTTCAACATGTTTTTTATGTAGATCTCCAAAACAAGTTTCAACGCAGGTCCACATAGCAGTAAATTGCAGCGGCCACACCAAATTGACTGAAAATACGCCCAAATAAGGACCAAAATGTAACATAGTTAGACTCCAACATTCAATTGGTGCAATCTAACTATTCTAGGTTTTGGATTTTTTGACAAAATCTGATGATATAATTTTTGGAGAGATTGTGGTTTTTTGTTGTCTAAAATGTGTTTTTGGATGTTTAAATGGATTATGCACTCTAAAAAAACTTGTAGCATTTGGATTATGCATATTTCACAGTTTAAACTTGTGATTTGAACAAATCCCTACCAGATTTTGGACAACATTGACTCGAAAATATTCCTAGAAAACAGTCAAAACATAGAGGAGTTTATTATGAAATTTAATTGGCACAATCTAACTAATCAATATTTTGGATTTTTCGCCACACTATGATGATTCAATTTTTGGTGAGATCCTGATTTTTGCTGCTTAAAATGTGCTTTGGGATTCATAAATAGATTCAACACCCTGAAAAACCCCAACAATGCTCGGATTATGCAGATTTCATAGCTCAAACTTGTGATTCCAACAAATCCCTATTGGATTTTGGACAAAATTGACCAAAAAAACATGTCCACAAAGGACCAAAATGTATAAGAATTAGACAACGACATTTAGTTGGTGTAATTCAACTATTATATGTTTTGTCTTTTTTCATCGAAATCTAATGATACATTTTTTTGTGAGACTGTGGTTTTATGTTTTTTAAATTGTGTTTTTGAATGCATTAATGAATTCATCTATTTAAAAATCTCTTACAACACCCGGATTATGCAGATTTTACAACTCAAACTTGTGATTCCAATAAAGCCCTATTGGATTTTGGACAAGATTGACTGAAATATGCCCAGAAAAGGGCCAAAACATGGAAGAGTTAGACAACTGCAGTCAATTGGCATAATCTAACTATTCTATCTTTTTTTGTGTTAGAATATGATGATACAATTTTTGGTGAAATCATGACTCTTTGTCATTTAAAATGCATTTTTGAATGCTTTCAAAACCCTGAAAAACCCTTTAGCACTAGGATTATGAGATTTCATGACTCAAACTTGTAATTCGAACAAATTCTTGCAATATTTTGGACAAAATTGACTAAAAAATATGTCCAGAAAATGATTGAAACATAGAAGAAATTGACTACAACATTTAATTGGTGCAATCTAACTATTCCACATTTTGGATTTTTTTAGTTGGAATCCAATGATACAATTTTTTGTGAGATCATGGGATTTTGTTGTTTAAAATGTGTTTTGCAATAATTGGATTCAACACCCTAAAAAATCCCTAGAGCACTTAGATTATTTGCATCTCATAGCTCAAATTTGCGATTCCAACAAATACTTATCGAAATTTGGACAAAATTGATCGAAAAATATGCCCAAAAAAAGACCAAAATTTCATAGTTCATTTCGCCATAATCTAGTAATACAATTTTTGGTGATATCATGGTTTTGCAATTTTAGATGCATAAATAGATTCAACATCCCGAAAATCCCCTATATCACTCGGATTATGAAGATTTCATAGCTCAAACATGTGATTCCAACAAATCCTTGTTGGATTTTGGACATAATTGAGTAAAAAATATGCTCTAAGATGACCAAAATGTAGAAGAGATAGACTATTACATTCAATTGGTACAATCTAACTATTCTACATTTTGATCTTCTTCAATGGAATCTACTAATACATTTTTTTGTGAGATCATGGTTTTTTATTGTTTAAAATATTTTTTTGAATGAATAAGTGGATTAAAACACCCTTAAAATCCCTTGAAGCACTTAGATTACGTAGATTTCACTGCCCAAATTTATGATTCCAACAAATCACTTCTAGGTTTTGGACAATTGATAAAAAATTATGCCCAAAAAGTTACCAAAATGTTAAAGAGTTAGACTACGTCATTCAAATGGCGCAATCTAGCTATTCTACATTTGACTTTGTTTGTTGGAATCTAGTGAGACAATTATGGAGATAACATGGTATTTTGTTGTTTAAAATGCAGTTTTGAATGCCTAAATGAATCTAACACCCTAGAAAACCCCTAGAGCACTTAGATTATGTAGATTTCATAGCTCAAACTTATTATTCCAATAAATCCCTACTAGGTTGTGGACAAAATGACCAAAAACAATTCTCATAAAAGGACCAAAGCATAGAAGAGTTAGACTATGGCATTCAGTTGGTCCAATCTAACTATTATACATTTTGGATGTATTCATTGGAATCCAGTGATCTAATTTTTGGTGAGATCATCGTTCTTTTATTGTTTAAAATGTGTTTTTGAATGCATAAATGGATTCAACACCCTGAAAAACCCTTGGAGCACTCAAATTATGCATTGTTCATAGTTCAAACTTGTGTTTCCAACAAATCCTTGTTAATTTTGGACAAAACCAATGAAAAGGTATGTCTAAAAAGGGACCAAAGCATAGAAGAGTTAGACTACAACATATAGTTGGCACAATATAACTATTCTACATTTTGGCCTTTTTCATCACAATTATTTGTGCTTTTTAGTGTGATCTTGATTTTTAGTTGTTTAAAATGTGTTTTTGGATGCACAAATGGATTTAGCGCCCTAAAAAACCATTGGAACAGTTAAATAATATAGATTTCATAACTCGAACTTATGATTCTAACAAATATCTACATGTTTTTGGACAAAATTGATCAAAAAATATACCTAGATTGGGACCAAAATGTAGAAGACTTGAACTATGGCATTCAATTAGCGTAATCAAACTATTCTTTGTTGTGGCTTTTTTCGTTGAAATCCAATGTTACAATTTTTAGTGAGATCATGGTTTTTTTGTTGTTCAAAATGTATTTGTGAATTCATAAATGGATTAAGCACCCTAAGAAACCCTCGAAGCTCTTGGATTATGTAGATTTCACAACTCAAACTTGTGATTACAACAAATTTCTATCCGGTTTTGGACAAAGTTGACCTAAAAATATGCCTAGAAAAGGACCAAAGTTAGACTACATCATTTAATTGACGCAATCTAACTATTCTATGTTTTGACTTTTTTTGTTGAAATCCAGTGATACAATTTTTGAGAGATTCTGGTTTTTTTGTTATTTAAAATGTGTTTTTGAATGCATAAATGGATTCAACACCTTGAAAAACACTTGCAGCGCAAGAATTAAGTGGATTTCACAGTTAACATTGTAACTCTAACAAATTCCTATAGGATTTTGGACAAAATTGATCGACAATCTGCCTAGAAAAGGACCAAAATGTACAAGAGTTAGACTAGGCATTCAATTGGTGCAATCTAACTATTCTATGTTTTGGTTCAACGGAATATGATGATACAATTTTTGGTATGATTGAGAATTTTTGTTATTTGAAATGGATTTTTGAATTAATAAATGGATTCAACACCCTCAAAAACCCCTAAAGCACTCAAATCATGTAGATTTCATAGTTCAAACTTGTGATTCCAACAAATCCCTATTAGATTTTGGACAAAATTGACTGAAAATATCCTAGAAAATGACCAAAACATAGAATAGTTAGTTTATGGCATTAAATTGATATAATATAACTATTTATATTTTGTTTTTTTCATTGAAATCTAGTGATACAATTTTTTGTAAGATTGTGGGTTTTTTTTTGTTTAAAATGCATAAAAGGATTCAACACTGGGAAAAACCCCAAAGCACTTGGATTATGTTGATTTCAAAACTCAAACTTGTGTTCCAATAAATCTCTATCATATTTTGGACACAATTGACCGAAAAATTGCCCAAAAAATGACCAAACATAAAAGAGTTAGACTAGAGCATTAATCTGGTGCAATCTAACTATTATACATTATGTATTTTTCATTGGAATTCAATGCTAAACTTTTTGGTGATATCGTGTTTTTTTATTGTTCAAAATTTATTTTTGAATACATAATTCAATTAAGCACCCCAAAAAACCCCTAGTGCACTTGGGTTATGTAGATTTCACAGCTCAAACTTGTGATTCCAGCAAATCTCTACCGGATCTTGAACAAAATTGACCGAAACGTATGCTAAAAAAAGGACCAAAATGTAAAAGAAGTATATTATGACATTTAGTTGGCATAATCTAACTATTTTACATTTTGATATTTTTTTTTCAAAATTAGGTACTACAATTTTTGGTGCAATCATGTCTTTTTGTTGTTTAATTTTTTTTTTGAATGCATAAATGAATTTAGCACCCTGAAAATTTGTGGGAGCACTTGGATTATGCAGATTTAACAACTCAAACTTGTGATCCCAACAAATCCCTATCATATTTTGGAAAAAACTGACCAAACAATATGCCAAGAAAATGACCAAAACATAGAAGAGTTAGACTCCAAAATTCAATTGGTGCAATCTAACTATTCTATAGTTTGGTTTTATTCACCGAAATCTAGTGATACAATTTTTTGTGAGATCGTGGTTTCTTATTGTTTAAATTGCATTTTGAATACATAAATGGATTTAACACCTTGAAAAACCTCTGAAACACTTGGATTATGTAGATTTCACAACTCAAACTTGTGATTCCAATAAATCCCTATCATATTTTGGACAAAACTGACCGAAAAACTGCCCAAAAATTGGCCAAATGTAAAAGAGTTAGACTAGAGAATTTGGTTGGTGCAATCTAACTATTTTACATTTTGGATTTTTCATTGGAATTTAGTCCTACAAGTTTTGGCGAGTTTGTGTTTTTTTCTTTGTTGTTTAAAATTTGTTTTTGAATACATAATTGAATTCAACACCCTGAAAAACCATTAATGCACTCGGATTATGCAGATTTCACAACTCAAACTTGTGATTCCAACAAATACCTGCCAGATTTTGGACAAAATTGATCAAAACATATGCTGAAAAAAGGACCAAAATGTAGAAGAATTAGACAATGACATTCAATTGACACATTCTAACTAATTTATATTTTGGATTTTTTTTAGAAATTAGGTGATACCATTTTTTGTGCAATCCTAGTTTTTTTTATTAAGTTGCCTTTTTGAATGCATAAATGGATTTAGCACCCTAAAGAGCCCCCAGAGAACTTGGATTGTGTAGGTTTCACAACTCAAACTTTTGATCCCAACAAATCCCCATTGTATTTTGGACAAAATTGACCAAATAATATGGCACTAGAAAATGACCAAAACGTAGAAGAGTTATACTACAACATTCAATTGGTGCAATCTAAATTTTCTTACAAAATCGTTGAAGGAAATTACTTTACTTTTCGTAAGTTTCTACTAGCTCAATAAGCCAACATATTGATATGTTTTTTTTCTAAGTTAGACTTAGGCTTGTTACATAGTATTTTGTCACGCCTCCTGCACTTCCTTGTGACATTCCCCGAAGTCCCTGAAACATGACCATTATGCAGTGTACTCATTCATATGTTGAGCTCAGATCCTCCCTAAGACATTGATTGGAAAATTCCTTGAGCTTCCCCTAAAGGAATTAGCTCTTAAATCCTAATGTGAGCATCATCGTGCTTATGAGACCCAAAACAACGATGATCACTTGTTGCATTGCACTTGACCTGCGATGGCATTGCTTTGTTCATTTGTATACCTGTGATGATCCCAAAAAGGAAATTTTCCTTAAGAGGATGAGAAGCTTCGTGATCTAGAAGCTTCCAGAACGGTGAGCTAAAGGTTGTTTGGCATAGATGTGGTCGAATTCTCTCAACTTGGCCTCTTGGTCTTATCCCTGTGAGCTACCTCCTTGAGATGAGGGCCTAATTATATCTTTGGAGAGGTCCTAACTCCCTTTTCTAGCCTATATATTCATCCTCTCCCATTCCCAAATGGTTGGTCTTTTCCTATTTGCACCCTTATGCTAATATTTTGCCTATATGTTATTCATTTGGCCTGGAGAAGGAGTGCTTGGAGTGCCTAGCTTGGACTTGGATATTCATTCAAGGAGAGCCTATCAATAGCAAGTCTTAGTTGTATTATTCCCCTTATTTTATATTAATATACAACTGTTAGTTTATTTTCCCTAAATGTGTATGCTTATGTATCATTTAGCTTAACATTCCTTGATCCGTTAAGTAGGATGCTTTTGAATATGCTATTTGTATTTGCATGCCTTGTTGTGTCTTGATCTCTTTTGTAGGTGCATAAACGCTGAGAGCAGTAGGAATGAGCCCGTGACATGAGTGATTCAAGGTATTCAACAAAGGAGATTGAGATAGCATCAGAATGAGGTAGGCCATCTTCTTCGTTTCTCTTTTCAATTGCAACTTAGGAAAGTGTCTAGTAGATTGTCACTTCAGTTGCTAGACCCACTCATTGGGCTAGAGGGATCGTCTCTGTCCGTAGAGAGGGTTAACCTAGACAAAAAAATGGTGACTCTGCTGGGGAGCCTATGATCCTTTCCATCCAATCCTTCACCTTGTTTTTGTGATGACTTTGACCAACCATCCAATCCGAGAGTTGTTTGCTTGTCTGTAACTATTTTCACTTTCTGGTAATTGCTTGAAGGTTCTTGATTTGTGATGCTCTTGAAGATTTTTTATTTTTTCATTATCTTTCTCAACCATCGTGGTTCTGTCACTCACAATCGTGATGACATCGTGGATATGTTGATTATAGTAGTGATGATCACTGCTTTTCTTTTAACAGGTGCGATGATAACAGAGGTTAAAGAAAATTAGGGTTTGTCTTCTTGTTTTCAGTTTTTGCCTTATGTTAGTGGATTACCAGTGTGATTTTAGTGTCCTTGTCTTGCTTGACATGTTTTTCTGATTACAATTGCCTCTTAATTTGGTTTTAATTGTGTTTGGAGCTTGATCTGCTTTCTAGGGTTTTAGGTCTTCTAGGCCATCCTTCATCCACTCATTGGTCTTCTCTTCAGAGATCGATTACCTTTGTTAAAAGAGTCTTTTTGTGTTTGGATATCTTTTGCAAATCACTTTTGGTTCTTGGGTATTAAGTTGTTTTCATTACTGTCGAATTGAGTAGATGCTTTGAAAGTCGTTTTAGTTCCATTTGGCAAGCAATAGATTACAAAATTGTTTGTTTCAATTGAACTAAAAGGAAGCATTTTCTTTGAATTTTATGTTTTGAAAAGCGAAAACGGAAGTGTTTATCTTTTAAGTAGTTTTCGAAGCATTTGTTGCATTTAAAATCATTAATGTGAAAGAGATTTTCATGATTATTGAATTTGTTTGCATTCTCTTTTACTTTTTGCACTAGATTACATTGATTGCATTAAAGTGAAAAAGAAATCATCATTATATCCTAAGGTAGTTCGCTTTAAGGTTTTGTTTTGGCATTGCATTTGTTTATGATATGAAAGATTAGATTTCATGTTTTGCATTTAGCATCAGAAAATTGTCATTGATGCATTGTTGCTTGTTTGATGAATGATTTGGGTGTTTATCTTCCCTAAATAGGTAGTTTTCATTGAATGAAAGGGTTTCAATTTCATCATTTAGCTGCATTTTAGGAACAGGTGACATCATTAAGGCCTTGAAATCAAAACATAATTTCAAGATCAACTTTAAAATATATCAATTAATCTAAGGAGCATTTTAAACATTAATGTTCATACTTATTGGTCTAGGCTAGACACTTGTTCCGACATCTATAAAACTTAGCAGTTGTGGTGAAGTAAAATTCTAAGTGTGGACACAAACAATTCCTCTAGCCCAAAAGCGGGTCTAGCTACAAACAAGACATTCTATGGAATATTTCCTTAGGTTAGAACCAATTAAGAGGGCCTACCTCTTAGTATGCTTATCCTGTTTGGTTATGACCCTGCTTTCTTGCTCCAACCATCTCCTGTTTCCTTCTCGAGCACTTGAAACAAGTAAACAACAATAACAACAACTGTGATAATAGAAAAATTGTATTCAACCTACTTAACAAGTCAAGAAACATTAAGCCATAAACATGTGAGATGACATATTATGTAGGAAATCAATCGATAGTTGCATATATATTAAATCAAGAAGAGATTACAACCGTTGTCTTGACGTTGTTGTTCTACTCTGACAAATCTGGGTTCCCACACACTTCCGTTAGCATTCCATGATGGCATCAACAATGGTAGTTTTAAGGCTCTTCCCTTTAGTCTTCACACTAAACCAAATTCACACTTATCCCTCACACACAACTAGAGAGTTACAACTATGAATAACTCACTGATTACTCCACACTCAAAACTTCAACCAGAGCCTAAATAGAACTAGCTTGTGCTTGGGAAAAAAGGGGGTCTATATAGCATGGATGGAAGGGAGATGGTTCCTCTTCTCATGGGAGAAGGTCATATCTCTTGAGGTTGTTCCATCCTAATAGGGGAAAGGATCCCAAACTAACCTCCTTAACTCCATCCGGCCCAACCATTTACCAGACTTTCGTTACGAAGCTTCTAGAGCTGGAAGCTTCAGCTCCTTATTTAAAAACTTTCCAAAAGAGGATCGGTGCAACTAGAACAAGGCCCAGTCACTCCTATTAGTGCTAGGGACAGTTGTAATCCATACATATTGGCACGAGGAGGACATGGGTCATTAGCGTCGGTCTTGTAAACTGGAAAAACATAATATTTTTGGGAAATGATGAAAAAGGGAATTGTTCTGCTCATGAAGAGGAACAAAATGGGAGTTTCTTCATGAAGGGGAAGCATGTAGGGTTCATTGTAGAGGTCCTCCAGGATCATCGAATGGGGAGTATAGGGATAGTGACAAAATTTTGTGTAATACATTCCCCCTAAAGTGTGAAGGTCAAACTAGAGTGAGGGCTAAAATTCTTTATGAATCAGTGCGGGGAACTGGAGTTTGTCGTCGGAAAACTTGCAAGCATGTACAGATACATATACATTACTGAAAACTCTGTCAAATGATACATGAATCGTGGTGTGGATGTAGCCATCCAGAGAATGATCATGTAAATGGATCCAGGCATGCGCACATCCATCTGATAAAGAGGATAATATCAAAATCAAGGTATGGTCACAACCATACAATAATGAGAAGGATCACACATGACAACTCATGGTATGGTCGCAGCCACCCATCTGAAAGAGACATGCATATCAGCACAATCATGTCACACTACCTTGCAACCTGGAATTTTGTAATATGAGCCCAGGGTCTTGCGCCCCAACACGACCCGATCAACGTACAAATTCTAACATGTGAATAGATGTGTTGACATCGAACATGCTAGAAAATAGCTTGATTACCATCCGATGATGTTAACTATTAACAAGTGTGAGAGAAACCACCAATAATGACAATGGTCCTTAAGGTACTACCAGCACAATTCACAGAATGTGAATAAAGGGACTGAAGTTGAACACTCGTGAAATCACCTGATTGAAAGCCAATGATGTGAACTTGTCGTTGAGTGTGAAGAACTTGCCATTAGGGCATGCAAGCTCTAAGGTACTGGAATTGAGTCTCTCAGTCAACTTCCTGGATAATGAGCTGAAGTCGACAGGAAGTGACCATGTCAAAGGAGGGTCGTAATGTATCCCACATCATCGACATGAGACAAAGGGATGAACAATGATTTTGGATGATACAGAGAATTAGGGGTAAGTGTAGCTACAGAATGACAACTCTTGAACGTATCGACGATACAATTGGAAGTTTGGTAGCTTTTGGATCTAGAGGATCATTGGTCATGATGACGTGGTAGAGATCAAATGGAAGGCAAAAATAAATGGCCCAACCCAGGAAGGTCGAAGATGAAGTGAGGATATCCCAACCTGACACGAAGCAGAAAGTGTCATGTTCAAGGGTGAGTTGCGGACACGATTGATTGAATTTCCAAATTTTTCCCCACCATTTCTGGCAGTTACCCCAATTATTTTTTAATCGCATGCTTGAAGGGGATAGCATATGCTTGCACTATAGGTTTCACTGTAGAGGGCCTCTAGGATCATGGAACAGGGAGTACAGGGATAGTGACAAAATGTTTTGTAACAACAGTTGTTGTCTACTCTTTCATTAGATAGTGCTAGCACTGACTTGTGCTCCCCGTACCATCAAGTATATAAAGGAGACCCTTATAGGTTGCAAAACTTTATTGATAGGAAGCTGTGCCTGCCGCCCTGTAAACGTGATACACCGAACACAACATTCAGGGATATTGCTTGCACGTACATCAAATCCTTGGTAAATTTATTTGCTAAGGTGTATATTGCAGTTCACGGTTACTTATTACTCCTTTAGCCTAGAATTACCTAAGTGGTCATTTCAATCTTTTCTGAGTCCTTAAATTTAAAAAGATGATCAAGCACTTGTCCTGTCAAGCTTGCTAAACCAACGAAAGCGACTAGAGTCACCTTTTAGTCCTTTTCTCGACTCTTAAAAAATGAAAAGGCAAAGTTTTTGTTTCTAAAAATAATTTCCCATGCTAAACATGTCAGACCCAAGTAGTTGCTTCTTAGGCCAATATTGAGTAATTCCATGTTAATTTCAAGATTTTTAATAATCCCTCAACAAATATCCTTTCCTTTTATGCTCTTGAGAGGAATTCATTGTGGCTGAACCATTGAGTTCATCTCACAGTTTCCCTTAATTTTCTGATACTGAAGGGTCCTCCCAAGGAGTTCATCCAGAGCTTCCTCAGTCACTTGAAGATCAAGGTTTTGAACTTGGGATTATTCCAAGTATCCAACCCCTGTCTTCTTTTCCACCTCCATTGGATTCATGGTCACCTCAAGAATATGATCCTAAGACCCCATACAATCCTATTCAGACCCCTGAGAGTTCTTCGGGGCTTGTTATTCATCCGTCAAATCCGTTATTCGATTTTGTTGTGATATCTCGTCAGCGTCCTTAGAGTCCTTACGATCAACCTGGTATTCCTTTGGAGTTATCTCCTCGCACATCTCAGATTCCTCGTCACCATTTGTTTCCATATATGGAGTCAGAGGGTGAAATCCCAACCTCTTCTCCGAGTCATTCAGAAGTTTCTGCTATTCATACTCCTCATGTCGATGATGAATAAGGGTATGAATTGCGTCCAGAAGGATTTCCTTTTATAGGAAAAGTCCCATCTCTCACCCTTCCTGAAACTAGTGGACCCATGTTTCCACTTGGTTATACAACCTTAGCTCAATTACTTATGGGTACTCCTAGTGCTTCGTCTTTGTATCAAAATCCCATTTGGTCTTCAAATTTTATGCCTACATCTAGTCCATTCATTCCAAATGTGACCTCTCAAACTTCTATACAAACTGTTGTCGCATTAGTTCCCGTTCAACATATGATTCCATCGCAGCCTATATTGTCATTTCAACCAACCCTTCTTGTACAACCAACTATTTTAGGTCAGGTTTCAGTTAGTTATTCTACACCTCTGTCAAGTGGACAGAATGTGACACCGCCTGGGGGGGGAAATCCGAATATTCCTCTTGTGCTAGGTGAAACCAATGTTCGTGGATTATAAAATCACATGGTTGGATTTAATCAACCTTATTATGGTGGTATTACTAACCATGTTGGTCCATTTGGGTCAGGTAACATCCAATATCAACAGCCTTATATGGCTCAAATTCCACTCCAACAGGCATATGTCCCATATGGTTCGCAAGCCTTGGTCAATCCGTATTACATTCCTCAAGTGGGAGCTTATCTTAAGCATGGTCAATCCGCTATTCCTGGTGGATATGGTAATATTCAATTCAGAAATTACCAATACCCACAGGGTATTTCCCAAGGAATTGTCCAACAACCCTTGTAGCAGCAAGGATAACCTTTGCTGCAACAGGGAAAACCTTTGCAGCAATAAGGGAAACCATTGCAGCAGCAAGGGAAAACATTGCAGTAGCAAGGGCAACTGTTACAAAAGCAGGGGAAACATTTTCCACAGTCTCACTAGCCTTTGCAGCAACAAAATCATTTTTTTCAAAAATCTACTCAACCTTTGTACTCGCAAGGCCAACCTTTACAGCAATAAGGTCAACCTTTACAGCAACAAAGTCAGCCTTTGCAGCAACAAGGTCAACCTCTGCAGCAGCAAGCTTCATATACGTATCAACAAGGTCAGTCGTTGTGAGCCCAAGGTCAACCGCTGTAGCAACAGGGCCAATCTCTTCAAGTTCAGGTTCAACAGGTTCAACAACCTTACAATCCATATGCCATTTATAGTGCTTATCAACGGCCTATGGTAGGTCAATATCAAATCTACCTTGGACAAAATCCACCTTATGGTCAAGGTAACCCTCAGTGGGGACAAACTCAAGTCCTGTATGGACAAAATCCTCCACTGTGGGGGAAAAATCCTTACCAGCAAGGTTGGAGCCCACAATTTGGGTCTCCTCAAAGGCCCTATATCCTATTCAACAAGAAATTGCCTTTCTTGGCTACGTTGGAGCTACCTAATGTCTCACGACTCACAAATGATCCTATTTTTCATTCACTATATTGGCCTCCAGTTCCAACTAAAATTCCAAGTGATTGCCCCAAATTCAAAGGAAAGTATAAAGAGGACCTGCAAGCCCATGTGATGGCATATCACATATGGTTCTCTTCAAATTCATATGTTGATGATTCTATCCGTCTTCTCCTTTTTCAAAGAACCTTAACAGGTGTTGCCACAAAATGGTATATCGAGTTGCCTCAAGCTACCTATGTTGACTTTAACTCTCTAGCTATGGCCTTCCTTACCCACTTCCAATTTCTAGTTTGGTATGAAAATGGAACTCATTTTCTCACATCCCTTAAGCAAGATACCGCAACCCACATTTCTGATCATATCCATGAATGGAGATGTCGGTGTTGCCTCATCAAATTTGAGATTGTTGATGAGTTGTTGACTGAATGGTTCAAAAAATAATTCGTTAACAAGATTTCTAAGAATATAGCTATGGGTTCATGTCTTGCTGAATAGAAATCTATTTCTCGTTCTCAATATCTAGACTTAGTCTATTCACCATCTGGCACGTTATTTGAGATGTTGCCTGGAGCTCCAAGGCCATCTTCAGATCTAATAGCATCAAAGTCTCTCGATGTACCACATGTTGATGGTGTCATTGGTTCCATGTCTCAGACTTCCACTAAGGCTTCCTCGAAATAGAAATCTATTTCAAACATTGGTTCCGATAATCCTTCGAAAATTTTATCAAATCCTGGTAAAACCTCTGAGGTACATGTTTAGTCTACCTCAGTAGATAAGGCCTCAAAAGGTAATAAAAAGGGGAAAGGTAAAGCCAAAACTGATAGCCCAAAATAGGATCCACCCAAATCATCTGCTAATGATGCTTCTAAGAGAGCCAAAATATCCTTGCCTCATCTGTGAGGAAGATCATTACACCAAGGGTTGTCCAAAACATTCTGAAGTTAACTTCTTATTGAAAGGGACTCTGGCTATTTTGAAAGAACATTTTCCATCTCAGAAGACGCATTTGGTAGACCAACCACAATCCTCTACCTCCTCTGGATCCCAAGTTTTCATGATGCAAGGTTCATCACCTATTTCTATTGCTACTAGAACAAAGGACTATCAAACCCTGCATAAGCAGACGATGGAGAAAGAAGTCATCGGCATACCTTCTACTTCCACTCTGTCTAGTTCTGATCTGCTCCATATCGAGCACCATAACAGTGAGTCCGTAATTCAACCACCTCCCAAGGGCGTACTTCGGAGATCATCTTATGATCTGAATGCTAGAGCTACACAACATTATAATATTGTTGAGGATTTAGCTCAAACACCTTCGACGATGTCTACTTTGGAGGTTCTCTTAAACCTATGCAGTGCAGTAGAAATCATTGTTGTCTATTATAGGCACTATTGATCCTACCGATTCGAGTCTGATTACCTTTGATCTTGAAAATCACGTTCATCGTCTTCCTCATCAGATTTATTTTCTGATATAGGTTCTCATCAAAGGAAAGATGATCCATCAAACAGTTATTGATGAAGGTGCTTCCACCTGCATCATGTCTATTTTGCGTTGGAAGGCCATTGGTTCTCCTTCTCTTAACTAGTCCCCAAACACTTTGGATGCATTTGATGGCAGAGGATCCCGTACATATGGTATTCTCAATGAACTTGCCGATCACATTAGAAGGAAATACCGTTGAGCTAGAAGTGGAAGTTGTAGATGCGAATCTCAACTACAACCTTCTTCTTGGGTGAAGCTGGACCCACGCAATGTTTTGTGTGGTTTCTTCTTTGTTTCGGGTGCTTCGTTTTCCTCATGAAGGAAAAATTTTCACCTTCGACCAACTGTCTTTTTTCTCTTTCAGTTCATCGAATGGCAATGTCCCTTATGTGGGGAATACCAAGATTCCTTATTAGAGTGTAGCGGCAGGTCTTTTCAAAGACTCTACTTTAATGGGTACTTTTAATCTCCCACCTCCGAATGTTACTTCAATCAATATGTCTCGGTTTCTATGGATCCTTGGATTATTCCTACTCCATATTAAATTGATTCTTTTGGCAATTCTATGCCTTTAAGCCCATTAGAGAAATATTATCAATAAATTGTCTTAGCTTCGATGGCCACGTCAGAAAGTCATGCTGTTTTCAATATGAACCTAAACACTTATGTGCTCCTTGGCCTAGTTCTTGGGATTCTCTGAATCCTTTGAACGAGACATTCCCCACCAATGAGAGTATCTTTGAGGTTATATCTCTGGACGAAACTCCCTACAATGTTCTCCATCATTGTTCTTCATTTCTTCCCAGCCTCGGTGAGATGCCTTTGTGTCTTGAAGAGTTCATTTCTCATTGCCCAATACATCCAATTCAAACACCTGTCCTGGTGCATGAAGTACTGTCGAAGGGTAATATGGGAAACATCACTGCTACTATGCCTCTTGATATTTCCATTAAACCTGGAATTGTCGAGAACATTCATATTGGGGTTTCCTATTCTCCCGATGAGATCAGGGTTTACACTTAATTTTTCAAAGAATTTAGAGATGTCTTCATGTGGTTATACGAGGAAATGCCTCGTAGTGATCCAGCAATAGTGGTGCATGAAATACCAACTTATCTTGGTGCCAAGCCTGTTCTCCAATGGCTTCATCCTGTGCATCCTCAAAAGGTTTCTTCTATTAAAGCAGAAGTAGAAAAGCTTTTAAAAGCTAGTTTTATATATCCCATGCCATTGACAGATTAGGTGTCCAACATTGTCCCTGTTGCTGAAAAGTAGGGCACGATCTGTGTCTGTGTTGATTACAGCGATATCAATAGCGCATGTCCAAAAGACAATTATCCCACTCCATTTATTGATCAGATCATCGATGAGTGTGCTAGGAGTGATATTTTTTCGTTCTTGGATGCTTTTCCTGGATACAACCAGATCATCATTTCATTGGTTGATCAACATAAAACGACCTTAATCTGTCCCTGGGGCACTTTTGCCTATAAGAAGCTTCCTTTCGGTTTAAAAAATGTTGGCGCTACCTTCCAAAGAGCAATGTCTTACGCGTTTCAAGATATTTGACACATTGTTCAACCTTACTAGCCTATTCTGCTAAGTGTCATGACCATCCGAATCACTTAAGATCCATCTTTCTGCAATGTTGGCATTATAACATTCGTCTCAATCCGCACAAGTGCATTTTCTGCATTGAATCCGGTCGAATCTTAGGTTTTGTGGTGTCCCATGAAGGTATCTGAATCAATCCTTTAAAAGTTGAGGCCATTGTCAACTTACCCCTTTACCTCATTACTGAAATTGCAAAGCCTTCAAGGAAAGGCTAACTTTATTCATCAATTCGTTCCTAATTATGCTGAACACACCAAGGGTTTCACTCACTTACTTAAGAAGGGGATCCCTTTTGTTTGGGATGAAGTTGCCCAAAAACCCTTTGATGCTTTCAAAGACATGCTTATCAGTGCTCCTTTACTGTATCCCCCTGATTATCGACACAATTATTTCCTATACTTGGTTGCAACTGATACTACCATTGCTATGGTGTTAGTTCAGGATGATGATGATTATAATGAACATGTGGTTTATTATTTAAGCTAAAATATTCTTGGCACTGAGTATCGATATTCCCATGTCGAGAATATTTCCTTGGTGACAATCCATGTTGTTCAAATATTTCGACATTATATCCTTTTACGAAAAACCATGGTGATTTCGAATTGCAACTTCATGACCTATATATTGACTCATCAATTATTGGGGGGCAAGTACTCCAAGTGGATTTTTATCCTCCAGGAGTTTGATTTGGATTTTACTACCGCCAAATCGAAGAAATCACTTGTTTTTGTTGAATTGATATGTTCCCTTCCGTCTGCAAGCACTCCTACTGATTTTATTGAGCAGATTCCCAATGAAACTTTATTTCTCATCAACACTCTTAACCTGTGGTATGGAGATATTATCATTTATCTTAAAACCCAGACCTTCTAATATGAGTTATCTCGATCTAACTGATGCCACATTCAGCATTAGTCCCAACCCTATTAGATTCTTGGTGATACATTATACCGAGTCATTGTGGACTCTATTCTTCGCAAATTTCTAACACTTGAAGAGGCAAAATGGGTTTTGAATGACTACCACTCTGATGCCTGTGGTGGTCACATGTCCGGCTACGCCACTGCATAGAAAATCCTCCGCACTAGTTATTTATGGCCTTCTATCTTTAAGGATTGTATTATGGTTATTCAGAAATGCCATGAATGCTAGATTTTTAATTGCAAGTAATGCACCCCACCATCACCCTTACACCCAGTAGTTACCATTGGACCATTTTCTAAATGGGACATCGACTTCATGACATGTAAACCTCGCTCAATCGGGGGGCAAGGCTATATTATCGTCGCCGTCGACTATTTCACTCAATGGGCTGAGGCGATGCCCACATACAATGATGACGGTATTATTGTTGCTCAGTTCCTCTTCAACCACGTCATAGAACATTTTGGTGTTCCTCAAGCCATTATAACTAACCATGGATCACATTTTCGTCAGCACATGATGGTAGAGTTGACCGCTCAGTTGGGCCTTCATCATGATAGCTCAACTCCTTACTATCCGGAGGCCAATGGCCAAGTTGAAGCAATTAATAAAGTTTTGATTATTATGCTTCAATGCACCATTGGGAAGCACAAAAAGGAATGGCATTCGATTTTATTCTTAGCTCTCTGGGCCTATAGTACTTCCACTAAGATGGCCATTGGCTTCACTCCATTCCAATTGGTTTATGTTTTAGAGGCAACTCTTCCAATTGAATGCGAGATCTCTTCGGTCAAATTAGTTGTTGAACTTCTTCTTAACAGCTCGCCTGAAGAGGAGCATTACTCTGCCTTGAGATGCTTGACGAGACCCATTGTATTTCTGTGATGCTAATCGAAGCCCAAAAGAAACATGTCAAAGCTCATTTTGACCAAACCGTTTCTCCCCACACTTTTTTCAAAGGCGAACTAGTCCTCCTTTATGATCATGCTAATGATAAGTTAGGCGCTGGAAATTTTGAACTTATGTGGCATGGGCCATATATTGTCAAGTGTGCTTTGCAGAAAGGCACTTATGAGCTAGTTGATTACGAAGGAAATGCATTGTCACAGCCCCAAAATGGGTTGTATTTGAAAAAATATTATGTGTGAAATTCGTGTAATGTCTTTTTGTACATTAGTGTGTGAATTCATTAGTGTGCATTTTATATTTTTGGTGTGTTTGTTTGCTTTGCAGACATGTGTTTTTCTGCTTACCTTGTGTTCCACTTGATTTGCAAATGTCGTCAAGTCATTTTCTCGATTTTGTTGATGGTGCTTGTAGTAGCACATGGAATTTGTCCTCCGCAGCTTGGGAACTCTTTTCCCCTTATGACGAGTTGATTGACTGATAAGGAATATGCCTCGGTTGGACAACTAACATAATTGTTGAATACAGTGTAGTCATTGAACTATTGTCAGAAGCAGTTGCTCTTGGAATTAGAGAGTTAGTTGTCAAGTTAGATTCACAGATCGTTGTGTTACA
Organism: Pinus taeda; assembly: GCA_000404065.3. Lineage (NCBI taxonomy): Eukaryota > Viridiplantae > Streptophyta > Pinopsida > Pinales > Pinaceae > Pinus > Pinus taeda. The sequence goes on from APFE031722482.1 coordinate 23,105, forward strand.
GTTAAAAAATCATTATTCAATGAAAAATCCACAAATATTGCATATGTATCTGTGTACGATTACTAGAGAGAAATTTTGATTTTATCACATATCAACACATTCCACGCAATTTGAATACATTAACAGATGCATTAGCCAATTATGTTCTTGATCGACATTTGCGTCATTTATAAAACTGATCATATTCTGGGCACATAAGTAGGAAATAAAACAT
>APFE031722485.1:11060-26814 GCA_000404065.3 Pinus taeda
CCAGGAGGAGGATATCCAGGATAACTAGGAATGGGAATCGCATTCGGGATATTTTGACCTCCTGGAAAACCAGGATTAACCGGACCATACTGGGGTTGCTGAGGTTGTGGATATGTATACCCAGGGTACGGTTGATACTGATAGAATGGTTGCTGCACAACAGGACCGTATTGATATTGTCCTTGGTACGGAGGTTGATTAAATTGAGGTTGAGAAGTGACAACCATAATTCCTACAGGCATCTGAACTGAAGTCTGGACCGTAGATCCAGACTGAGGTAAATATTTCTGAGGAGTAGATATAGGAACAGTAGAAACCGAAGCTGCTGATACTCCAGAAGAAGGTGGGGTGGATGGAGTAGATGTTGCAGTAGTTGTAGCAGACGTTTGAGACGGAGTACGAGGCATACTAGGTCCAGACTGAGAAACTACAGAAGGTGCAGAAGTTTGAACAGTAGACTGGATGGGTTGTTGAGATGGACCAGAAACCAAGGGTTGTCCAGGTTGAGATGACAGCTGCACATTCAGTTGCAAGATCTGCTGGGATTGAGATGGATCCCACACTAAATTCGTTCCGGGGTATGGACCCATAATAGGTTGAGGATATTGAGGACCATAACTGGGTTGATGGTAGGGTTGATAATATGATTGACCAAAAGGCGGTTGGTAACCTTGAGATGGGTACTGACCTTGGGGTTGATAACCCTGAGGCACGTACTGATACTGGGGTTGACCTTGAGGTACATATTGATATTGAGGTTGATTTTTGGGTGCATATTGGTACTGAGGTTGACCTTGGGGTACATATTGATACTGAGGTTGACCTTGGGGTACATATTGAGTCTGTGGTTGACCTTGAGGAACGTACTGTCCCGTAGGTATGTACTGTCCTTGAGGTTGTCCCCCAGGCGCAAATTGAGTACCTTGAGGTTGCCCCCCAGGCATATACTGGGTACCTTGAGGTTGGCCCCCAGGCACATACTGAGTACCTTGAGATTACCCCCCAGGCGGTAACTGGCCACCTTGAGGTTGAGAACCTGACATCATTAGAATATCTTCTACACTCAATGGTTTAGTACCACTACTTCCAGTTAACAACTTCTTTTCGATAGGTTGAGGAGATACTCCCGAAAAAGTACCAGAAATGGACTGATACCCAGAGAGAACAGAAGGACTGTCGTACAAATAGGCTTCCGGAGATTGAGAAAACATGGATGATGGACTAGACATATTCAATGCAGGATAGTGATCTCTAGGTGCAGGATGATAAAAAATGCGAAGTGGTGAAAAACTTACTCCCGGATTTTCCAAAAGATTGGTCAGTGAACGGTACCAAGCAGTGCTCCTAGGTGGACTGTAAAAAATCGATTCACGCTCCCTAAGTTCTAAGATAGGTCGATCGTCTGGAAAAGGAAAGCTTTCTTCGATGTCCGAAATAGCAAGCTCTTCAATTGCTATGAGTCCAGCAGGAAGATCTTGCGTAATTACGGTTTCTACCCTAGGAGAACAAGGACCACTAGGAGTCAGAGAAGCAAACTCTGATACAGGAGTAGCAGCAATTTCAGATTCGGGTTCAGATACTTCAGGTTCTTCACCTATATCACTAGTAGATGTAATACTACCAGTAACTTCTGAAATTACTAACGGTTGAGAATCAGAATATACTACAAAAGAAGGTTCTCCTTCTTCAGGTGACCCACTTCTACCGCTACTAGGAGATACGAGGACTTTCAAGCCTTCAAGCTGGCTCGGTATGTCTTCAGGAGGTTGACCCCGAAGTCTACGGGATGTCCTCAGTAACTCAGCCACATTAACAAACTCAGGAGATTGGCCCCGAAGTCTATGGGAATGCCTCGGTAATTCAGCCACTATTATAGACTTTTAACTACTTCACACGCAAACAAAGTAAAATCTCAATCAAAACCACCTAAAGTCTCTAAAGAACCAAACAAATTGAATCACACGCCTAAATAATCTAGGAGATCAAACACACACAAACAGTAACTTTCCGAACCGAAAACACTAGTTGGTGATGAAATTCAATGTCGCAGAGTTCGATATAGAAATAGCGGTTGGAACAGTTACCCCGACAACCTGCTTAATTAATATACTGGCACAAGTTTCTCCACTTAACCGTCTCGAGTGAAGAGAACCCCCCAGAAAATCCAAGTGAGTCTAGCCGACGTCTGCTCCAGGTACAGTGGGATCTTCCCGCCGCTGTCACCTTAGGAAGAATCCTAGAGAATATGGTCACTAAGGTTACCAACAGAAACAAATATACCTGGGGGAACAGTCTACGATCCAATACGCACGTAAGGGTAGAGTAGCAAGCTCAATCCCCTTGAAGGCTCCTCGACATAATCCGAGGTTTACCAACAAGTGACCCCAGGCTCCTCGACAATGGTTAATCCGAGGTTTATCGTTTGTAATACGTGAATATATGGCGTCGTTCCCAATGAGGAAGGATTGATTCCCACACTGGTTCGGACACGATCTCGTGCTTCTCCTTTAAGAGGAGCTTTCCCAGAGCATAGATGCAACAATTGGATTTCTCCTGCCGCAAGATAAAGCTACTTGTTTGTTTTACTATCTTGGAGAGTTAATTACTCCCTACTCCAAGATACTAGCCTAAGCTATGTTGGTGTATCAGAGCCCTAGAAACAAAAAATTTGCTAGATTGATTTTATTTTAAGCGTGATTTTTAGTTGTTTTTGATTAAGTCAAGAGGTGATGGAGATGAAACTTGTGGTGTAAAGACTCGACTCAAAATCACTACAAAAATGCACTTAAGATGATTAAATAAGCTTTTCTCTTCAATGAAGTTCTAGCTAGGAAAGAGTTGGAAGATGCAAATACTTAAAAACACAAATCTTTCTTAACGATCAAATCAAAAGAAGAGTATTCATTTCAATGCACTAAAAAACGATACAACTAATTATTTCCACAAGAATTTCTCTTTTCATTCGAAAACTCAAATGCTACTAAAAACAAACTTTTTCAAAAGAGACCTTTCATATTTTTTTTTAAAAACATTTAAAACTATAGCTAAAGCAAATCTTTGATAAATCTATGGAATAAAGCAAACTCAAGATCTACAAACTAAGAAAACCTATTTGAAGTAAAAGCTCACAAAAAGTCTTTTTGAGGATGTTTTACTTGGTTACAATCAAACCAAGGACTAATTTGTCAAGAATCACAAATAAGTCAAGAACAACCAATTTTGTTTTCCTTTTGAAAATGAAAATCCAAACTTTCAAACACAAGCTTTTCGAAGTTTTGTAAAGAGAAAACTCAAAGCGGATTCCTCAACAAGGGGAGATTTCATAAATGGTCAGACTCATAAGAAGGCTGGTAGACACTAGGGTGATTTGAAGTCCCTACAGCGTCTAAGCTCAGAGCCACTACACAACCAAAATGAAAAACAAACCCAACAAGCAAAACTCCTAGGAATTTCACCTAAAACCCTAACACTAATGAAATTAAACCAAGGAAAGCTTTTAACAAGTCACATGCAAGTATGGGCAAAGGATAACAACTTCTAAACCAAAATAAAACTAATTGAAAGAGTAAAATTCAAAATTTTCAAAATTTTAGCAGGGTCCGCAGGCTCAAAGTTTACACAGGTGCGTGTATGCTCTGTGTGCAAAGTAAACATGCGTAGAGGTACGCACTGTGATACAAGCACAGAGTGCGGACTTCTCCTAAGGTAATGAAAAGAAAAAAACAAACCTAGATCCACTAAATCCACCCAAGTCCAAACAGAACAAGCCAAAAACAGAAACAAAACGACAAGTTTCTCAGGTCAAAGTAAAAACAAGGAAAACAATCAAGTCCCTAGTGGAGTCGCCATTTTGTCACACGGAATAAGTCAATCTTGCGAACAAGATAGACCTTCCTAGAATCTAAAGAAGACCTAATGACAAGAAAACCAACCAGACACTATCTTTCTATAAATATGCTTTTATAAACAATGGTAAACAAGTGTGTTTAGGGCCTACCTTATGTCCAACGTAAGTTTGTGGATGCCCTCACTCCTTTGATCCAAATGAGCTCCTTTGTCATGAATCTGCAAACACAAACAAGGCAAACAAATTAAATAGCACCTGAAAAGCCAGTATCATAAAACATATTTAACATGAAAGTCAATGAGTCCATGAAACAAATAACATGAGATACTTGTTGTGAAAATTGAGTCTGATTGTATTAATTCAAAAGAAGAATAACTTTACAACCTTTGCCTTGACGCTGTACAATCTCCTCCCAGGGTCCAACAAGAAGTCTCCTCTACTTTGACAAGTTTCACTCACTCCCCAATGAAGCCAAAAAGGTATGTGATCTTTCCTCTTAAGCTCAACTAGGAAGTCTTGATTTCACCAGCATTTACCCTCAAAAATGTTAAGCTTCTAACCTCTCCAGCAACTAACCCAATGCCTCAATTTATAGTGCAATGGAGGGAAGTTACTAGGTCCTCTTTCAAAGGGATAAAACCCTCCTTCAAAGGGATAGATCCTCCTAACAAGGGATTAGCTCCTTCTCTTTTGGGATGCATGAACCACCTTGGAGCGAACAATCCACGTCAAGATTCCTTCTAGAATCATCTAGAATTAACGCAAAGTGAGTTTTTTAAAGTAAACTTGCTCCTTTTTGACTTTCACAGGGGTATGCACCCTCCCCTTTATAGACAGAGCGTGCAAGTACACAGGTAATATGAGCAAAGAGTGGAGGCCTACAGGCAAAAGTGAGAGAAAGTGCGGAACCAGAGTTACATTGATTTTTAATGTCTTTCTCTCATTTCCAAAGCTTGGTTTGAAGAGCTGAGGTCTGAGACTTGCTTAGGAGGATAGTACAAGTGATGATAGACCCATACTAACTGCAAATAATCAAGGTGATGATATTTTTGTGTAACATGAGCCATTGGACATGTGTATAGTCTAGATGAACCGAGGAAATGGTATTATCCAACAACAGATCGATGGTGTGTTGAGAACCTTCCATTGTAATTATAAAATAGATTTATATGGTTGAAATATAAATTATGACATTATGAACACATTACCAAATTCAACGATAAAGTTATAACCATCAAAAAAATTTCACATATATGGAATAATGGACAAGAGTTAGAATATTATATGACAAAAATCACATTCATTCATTATAGGTTAACCAAACAAGATGTCAATAATTTCATATTGTAACATTTACACATGACTGTTGTAACATATGTATCGTATGAAGGTCGAACTCAAAAATCTCTTAGTGACAAAATGACAATATAAATGTCAAAAAGCAATTAAAAGGCTAAGTAACAAAGACTTTCATGTATGTACATTTGAAAAGACGGCTTGAAATTTATACTATAGTTTAAACAATAAAATAAATAATACTTTTGTTAGGAAAGAGGAATAATACAACAATAATTTATATTGAGAGTGAAAGAGAATTAAAAATGAAAAATATAAGAAAAATCTCCTATATCTTATATTATACCAATACTATTGTCATTGCAATGGGGGATTTGAAAAATACATCCATTTTCGGTTCTCAAGGCCTTGATCTTCTTCCTTGACTCTTGCTTGACCAAAGCTTTGAACTCACAAAACTTTGTGAAAGTTTGGTCCTTCTTCTACATAAAATAAATCTAGAATTCGCAAGAATAGTCATCAATGAAAATCACATAATACCTTTTCTTCATTGTCGATGTCGTCGAGAATGGTCCACACACATCAGTATGAACTCGCTCTCAGATAGCCTCTGCTCGACTGTCTCGATCATGAAAGGAAGACTTGGTGTACTTTCCCAAGGTACAACCTTTGCATGTGTCAACTTGCTTAAGTTTACCTTTTGGAAGTCTTGTAGATATCTGTTGCATTATCTTCAAAGCCCCATGATGCAAATTGCCCAATGGCCTATGCCACAACTTGCCAATGTCTTGGCTTGGCACAAATTCTACTTTTGTACTCAATGATGCACAATCATTGATCCAAAATGGATCAAAAACACCCTCTAAGTCTTCAAACATTCAAAACTATCACAAAAGAAGAACCTGTTAAAAAGTCGGAATACACTATTGGGAGGCAAAAACATGAAGAAACCAGTGAAAACAGGCTTATCGGAGGCTTAAAAGAACTTTGTATTGGAGCCATCATATCTGGTTGATTAACGGTCCAGATCTGACCAGTAAATCACAATCAGCGATGGCAAGAAGAGGCTATCGGCAGAGACCACAGGGAATATGCCACAACTATCAATGTCGTCAATGAGGATCGTCGATCAAGCACGCAGATCGACGGCCCAAGTTGAATCGTGATATAGAAATCGGTGATTACAGAGGAGCGCGTGTCTTGGGGATATGTGCAATATGCGATTGTGATCAATCACATCGCAACATCGCATCAGAGCATTACAATGGAGCAGGGCCGATATAAACATAACTCGCGATATCTAGACCCAATAAAGTTAAAAATGATATTTGATAATATTTCAAGTTTGGAAAAAGGGATTTTCAATGTAAATCACATTTTCGATAAATAAATGAAAAAATAAAAGAAAATGCGCTGATGCACTGAAACCGGGCCCGAAAGGTTTGTTAATGAAAATATATATTGTTTCAAGTCCGACATGAGTGGGATTTCATATTTTAATGTATTTTTAAATATAAAAGGGAAATAATGATACAAGTGGGATTTCGGGTAAGCCAAAGGCGGTAAGTGATTTGGGCCGGCCTCTGCCTGATCCCATACACTGGCTACCACGTGCCCAAGCTAAGGAGAGAGAAAACCACCCTTATCGGGTAATTAACCCCCATATGAAAGTGCCACTAGAAATGAACCATAGCCTTTGGATCTAGATCTTCCAGATCAACAGTGGAGATGCAATGTCGATATACAGGCAGACCCGATAGGAGTTATAAGGCAGGATTTATATTATTTCAAATCCAATAAATGGTAGATTGGCGGATTTCTTGTGTTTTTAGTGTATTTCTCTGTGAAAATAGTGAACGCTATTTTTGGGGATTTCAGAGGCCCAATGACCCATTCTGTTACAGAACAGGTGGCCACAATCCCAGAAAAAGTTTAGTAATGATTGCTGATGCTTAGAGGGGGATCCGAGTGGACAGAGGTCAGGAAGCCATAGAGCGCAAGAAGGAGAACCGAACAGATAACATCAATTGGCTTTAAAGCCACAAAACTGATAGAAACAGAGACAGGCAGTGCTAAGACAAAGAGAAAACAGAGATAGAGAGTCAGCGAGGAGAGTTAGTGTACTCAGAAAGACTTGGGGAATCCAAGTAAAGCCTTATTTTTTGTATCTATTGTGTGAGACTCAAATTGAGCTCACTTTTGTAAAATTCTGTTTTTGAAGGCACAATATAGAGGTCACCACTAAAGGCTGGATGGGGAGATGTAGCCCAGGATTGTTGGGTGAACTCCTTATTAAACTTTTTTTGTTTATGTGTGTTTGTCTATTATGTTCTTTAACTGCTTCATTTTCTATGTATTTCATAATCTTATCGATCCATTGAACAAAGTAACATAGGAAAATCCATGCACATGAGTCTTTAATACCTTAATGATTGTCTAAGATCTTATCATCAGATCAATCATCTACGTCTAGTTTATAGATTTTCTTCACTCGAATTCCTATCCTCTTGGTCTGACCCATGGCTATGTGTCTTAGGAACACCATTCCTTTACTGAAGGCAATATCATATCCTTTGCCTCCAACATCGCGACCGATACTAAGTTCTTCTTTAGTCAAGGCACATACATCACATCTGTCAAAGTGAGAGGAGCTCCATGCTCCCTCTGAAAAGAAATCATGCCCACTCCTAAAACATTATACCTTCTGTCATCGCCCATCTCTATGTGCAATATTGAGGTCTTTCTCATCCAAGGCACTGAATAAATTTTTATCACCGGTCATGTGGAATGAGGCTCCACTATCAGGATACCAGACACAACCCATCATCGATGACACCATGCATGCAATGAGGGTAAATTCCATTTAAAACTAAGAGGCTAATGCCTCACCTTTCAATCCTTCTGAGGATCCCTTCTTGGACTTCTTCGATGGGAAATTAGTCGCATAATGTCCCATCTCATGACAATTAAAGCATCTTACTTTAGACATGTCACCCTTCTTCCCTCCATGAGAATAATTTGATTTGAAATGGTAAGCCTTCCACTTCCTTTTCCTTGCCTTATTTGCTAAGGCCAGATTTTCTTCATCATCATTCTTGGATGAAGAACCATCTCATGTGCTCCTCCTGATCTCCTCCTACACAAGATCCAACAATAGTAGTTCCCAATCCAGTAGTTTCTCCCTTCCATTCATAGAGTCCTGGTATCTATTCTAACTCTTTGGAAGGCCAAGGAGAGTGAGGCTCACCATATCATCATCGGCAATAGTTATTCCCACACTGCCAATCTCATCTCTTCAGGTGGTGAGCTTGTTCAGATATGTGGAAATAGTATCACCCTTCTCCATATTGATTCTTTGAAGCTTATCCTTGAGTGTCGATTTCCTTTGGTCGCTATTGTTCTAGCAGAGGTCCTTCAATGTCTTCCACATTGAAAATGGAGTATCCTTCCCATGGAGACTCAAGAAAATATGGTATTGAACTCCCTCAAGGATGATCCGTCTCACCTTCGCCGCACACTTCTTCCACTCAGCCAACTCTTGTGCATTAGTTGAAGCTGGCTTTGGGATTTCTTGATCAATGAATTCCTTCAAGCCATTGTCTTATAATATAGCCTCCATTCCATCTTTCCATGCTATGTAATTCGAGCTACCTTCCAAGGCATACTCGAGTCTCAAGCCATAGAATGCCATTGGCCAACCTTGAAGTATGATATGAATTCGATTTGCACCTTCAACCCTGAACTTAAAAATTCGAATTCTCTTCTCTGTATATTGTTCACAGCTTCGATTCCATGTAGAAAATTTCTATAAACCTTGCTTTGATACCATGTATAAAATTTGTGTAGGTTAACCTGATAATGCAATATAAATTAAAGCAGAATACTATAACCTACTTCCACTATAAATTTGTGGAATCTTAAAGATTGAGCTGAACGATATAGCTAGAAGAAGAGGAATCAATGCACAATACACATGAAAATACTTTGGGGAAAGCCTCAACTAAAAACCCCACTATTTGTATTATCATACAAGGTGGAAAGACATAGGAATTATACAAAGCCTTAGCTCTCACATCTAGCCAACTCTCAGTACAATCCTCGTTATTGCTCATAGGCAATCTTGGCTTCTCTCTAGCCTTCCTCTCTGTGCTCCAAGCTCCTATTTCCTTGCGTTGTTCCTTTTGGATGATTCTCTTGTTACTAAGTGGAACACTTCCTCTGAAACCACGCAATCCTCAAGGATAAAATCCTTGATTGCATGCATGAGTTTTCTCTTTGAGAAAACACATGCAACTGATGGTACACTTTCCTTGACTTTAATCTGAACTGGGACTTTCTCAGAATAGACATGCATGAGTTTATGATGAGGGAATCTTCGGTTAACTGGAGTAGCACTAGTTGAGTGTATGCATACATCAACTAACTGTTAAAACTCTATTAGTTGCTCAAATATTTTGGAACTAATCTAACTAGACTTAACTCGGTAAACTAACTAATTACAACTCAAATATAACTCAATCTTATCTCCTTAATTTTAAGGGATAACTCTTGCAAGACTTCAAAAAGACTTCTAACTTGAATTTCTCTAACTAATTAATTCAAAATGAATTAATTAATTATTTCCAAGTAGCTGTTAAGACTAAATTTGATTTTAATTCACAATTGAATTCAAGGACAAATTAAATTGGAATATTCTTGTTGGCATATTTCAACAGGAGTTGGCTCATGCATCCTTGGGATGAAATGGTGCACATCATCCAAAAATTCATTACATGTGAAGGGAGGTTCAACATATTTTATTTGCACCATGTCAAGCTTTTACAACATGTGAAAGGAGATTGCAAAATTAATATGCCTTATTATTTATTAAAAAGTCTCACTAAAATGGAAAAAGGGCATTAAAAACAAAATACCAAAGGCTAAAAGTTCTCCACATGGTACAAAACAATGTAGATATTTTGTTGTGGGTAGTAGAGGAAACAGAAGAAGAAGAGGAATAGTGATAGACACACAAGGACACTTTTTTTGCATGAGGACATGCAATGACTTCCTCTTGGGGGAATGTTTGGTATAATGTTTCGGTGTTTTATCTTTGCCACATCTGCAATTTTTGCCTTAATTTTCTATTTTCCACTTCCATTTCAATCCATGAAACCCTTGAAATTAATTAAATCAGGTACAATTGTCATTTATTTTAATGATTTAAATTTTTATAAAGTTTCTCTTTAAAATTAAAATTTTAGCAGTAATTACGGGATGTTGTAACTTCCTGTAATAGCTCCATGGTTTTCATATGTGCAAGACAATTGGGTGAAATCCAAATATTGTTGGGTAATCCTCATTGTAAAAGGATGTTTAAAATCCCATTTTACTCCTGAAAAGGTTCACGAAGGTTCTCGGTCAATGTTGGTCAAACTAGGCTAGTCATGCAGAAAATCCCCTGTTTTAAGCACAAAATTTGGGCAATTTCAGATTTTGAGGGATTTCTTGAAAATTTGAGTGATAAGAGGGATGAATTAAACCTGTAGCCTTTATTTAGGATTTTCATAAACACACTTGGATATTTTTAGTCAATTTGTTACTAAAACTCTTGTATAAATATGTGGTATTTGAGAAAGGAAGACATATATATTATGCTATGTTAAGTTTGAAGACTTTTGCAATTTAGTAAAGAGAGATTATTTGAAGTTTCTTATATCTCTAATGTGCTTAATGGATGATGTGTAGTCTAGTTTTCAAGTTTTTCTAAGCTAGTCTTCACTTAAATTGTGCAAGCAAAGCGTGGAGGACCCCCATTGCCAAGCTTGTACACTAGTTTCTCATTATTTGATATGATCTTCAGTTTGTTGTAATTTCATTGTGTGGATTTGTTATTTATTTTAGTATCATTTGAAAAAATTATTGTTGATATGTTTGATAATAAATATTATGAATTGACCTCCTATGAAGGAGCTTGAAATTCCTTTCACTTTCAATAGTTAAAATGGTAAAAAATGCTCATTTTGCATATGTTTGATTGGATTGCTTCATTTTGGTTACCTGATTATTTAATTGAAAGTAATTGTTGATATAAAGGTATTTATTCTATCATTGGACTATTTTTGAATCCATCTCCTGTAAGGGATATTGAATTTTTCCTGACAATAATGCTTATAATCTCAAGTTATCTAAAGTGTTAATCTTTTAGAAACAATTTATAAACCATAGATTTTAGTGTTCTTCTAAGCTTATGAAGTTGGGATTGATAATAGAATTGATGATCTAACTTATACCCTTAAATTAGACTGACAACCATCATGGACTATTCCGCTGGATATTAAATAGATCCTCCTCATTGCATTGGTTGCATCGACCTTTCTTTTTGAAGGCACATTTACGTTCCTCTCTCTTGCTGATAGTTAGAGCCAAGGCATATCTTTAAGATAACCAACAACCAGGTTGTATTCCACATGGGGCTCCTATACCAAATGGTTTGAGGTCTAATTTAGACAACATATCAGGGATACAACTTGAATGTTAGTGGTTCCAACACCATCAACATTTATATCACTAGAAGGAGGGAAACCATATTTTTATGGGTGATAACCCCAGAAAACCCAATCTTACTTCCTCTAGTCAAGGTACTAAAATTGCCAACAACTACACTGTGCAAATTCCTGAAGTTGGTAATTCTTCTCAGCCTGGAACTTACAATAAAATCCAGGCCATTCACCTCATGACCCAAAATTTTTCGAGGGCTATTGGATTGATAACTGGAGTAGAAAATCTTCCATATTTCCCAAAGAAGAACCCAACCATCTGCACTGGGATAGTGGTCTTAACAGTTGAAGAGGTCATTCACACCACCCTTTAACAGTTAGTAGACTCTGAATAAAAGGAAAAAAAACTAGAACAATATCCAACCATCAATAGTGGTGACAATGATAACATAGTGCTCTTGGACAATATTTTCCATGGGTTGGGAAGAGAAGAAGAAGAAGAAGAAGACCAATCAGATTATGAAGAACAAGGGAAGACAATGATGATGACATGACTGACCAAGATCTCTACTGGATGAATCAGGCCCACTTGCATTGTTGAGTGTGTTATACAAGATGCCAAGGCACTCAGAGAAGCTACTAATGAAGTATGATCCTGACAAAGCAATAAAGGTGGAGGACCATCTAGACAACTTCTAACTACATTTGCCAACACTTGAGGTACATTATGATGATGTTTCATGTAGATTGTTTCCATGTACCTTAGTTGGAAGAGAAACTATATGGTATCATATCCTTCCTCTTAACTCGATCCACAATTGGAGGGGTTTTAAGAAATCATTTCTTGAAAAAATCGCCAAAGATAAAACTCCCGCCATGAATTGAAAGAGCTAGGTAATCTCAAGATGGAGCAGAAAGAAAAGGTGAAATATTTCAATCATAGGTTTAAACATATCTTCAAAATATTTATGCCAAACACAAAACCTCATGACTCCATCACAATTGACTATTTAAAATCTACCTTACCATCAAGCATTGTGCAATTCATAAAAAGAACTGCAAAACCAACTTTGGATGAAAATTTTGAAGAGGATATTGCAGTCGAAAAGGACTAGCATGAGATTGGAGTCATCACAAATGATGAAGTAATAAAATACTCTGAAGACACGTGGAAAAGGTCTCAGGCATTCATAAGCAAGGCGAAGCAAAAATAAGTAATTGATATTGAAAGCTTCACCCGCACTATCAAGTCTATGTCCAGTGGGTTAGTAGAAATGAAGAAAAGGTCAAGTGAGACCACTATGAGAAATAAGCCTCCCAAGTTCAACCTTCTAGGAAGGACTTCCAAATTCGACAACAACAATAACCAATCGACCAATTTTGCACAAATCTTGTACATTGTGTTTAATATCAAAATTATGGGAATGGATCAGCACTTTTCATTTCATAGAGAATGTCACTCAAAGAAAATATATCCACAGTGTATCCACAACATGAATGCTCTCGTTGTGCACTATATTAAAAGAGTGCTTACTGATGAGCAGACTGAGCCTTTAGAAGAAAAGGAAGAAATTTTTGTGACCGAAGAGACTCTAAACACAGGGCATGAAGTAAACACATTGAGTTGTGTACACACAACTAGAAGAATCAATGCCAAGAAGCAACCACTGAGAAATGACCAACCCAAAAGTAGATCACTCGATAAAACTTAAGAAGTCAAGGTCCGACTCCTACACAAGAGTTGGCAAAGAAAAAATTGAAGGAGCATTTGTTGAGGAAGATTAGTCTACCCGTCAACTCAACACATAATACTCATAACAACTATGGAAATGAAGTCACAAAAAAATAACTTCCATAAGCAATAAAAATAATCCCATCACTTTGGAAGTAGTAGACAAGCCAACTCCTCCAGACACTTTGGCAAGCTCTCCTACACTAGATTACAACATTGTTGATGAAATGAAGAAGGTTCATGTGAATATCTCACTATTCAAACTAACAAATATATTGAGCCAACCGGACATGCTCCTATGCACACTTGGACAACCCATCTCAGGTAACGATGTTTCTTCATAAAATGGAGATGAATATAATAAGTCTTGTATTTTAGTGAGTTCATACTTAATTCTTTAACTACTCTATGCCCTCCATTTTTGTTAACATTTGAAATTTTCAATTACAATGTACACAATTGCTTAGTTGATTCTAGTCTAATGGTAAACGTAATTCCCCTATCTGTCACAAAGGAAATCAATGAAAAATGGGATAAAATGGATGCAAGGATCATTCAACTGGACATAACTCTTTTCCATGCAATCGATGAACTAAATAATGTGCTTATTCAACTATCATCTGGTCATGAAGTTCACCAATGTATAAACATAATAATTTTGGACATTCCATAAGTATATGGTGTGTTATTCAGCAGAGACTGGTCTAGTTAGTTGCAAGGGTACTTTTCAATGAGCTGGTCACATTTATGGCTTCTAAATAAGGGTAGAAACAACCAAATCTGGATGAACTTAGAGCGATATATGAAACACACTGTAGCTCCCTTACAGGGTGAAAATGAGCCAATGGCTTTCCTGAACCTTATTTTTGGTAATTGATTTTTGGAAATTGAACTGATGTGTTATCTTTCTCAACCATCTCTAGTCCCACTAGATACACAATTGGAGCTCATTCCTAGTCCAACTCGTGGAAATGATGTTTGTACAGTTACTAGTAGTAATAATAATATTACTAGTGTAGTATGTAGCCCTTGTACATATGGTATGTGGAATTTGTATTTTGATGGTTCCAAAATGTAGGAGGGATCTGGAGATGGTTGTGTTTTAATAGACTCGTGATGGAGAAAATATATGATCTCTAGTCCTTCGGAATTCAAGTGCACAAACAACACTTCGGAATACAAAGAACTTGTATTGGGTTTAGAAAGGGCCATTGAAATCAATGTTGTGGTCCTCAAAGAAATAGGTGACTTAGAAATTATCATATGACAGGTACATGATACCATACAAGAGGTATCGAGCTTGATTTCATATTTCCAAGTTTTTAATAATATCTCCGTTCATACAATGTGTAACGCAGCTGCAGATGCATTGGAAAATGTTGCTTCTAGGTTGTCACCACTTAGGCACGAGTTTTCTATAGAAGTTATTTATAAGCTATCTGTCCTTGATGGATTATAATGATGACCAATAGATATTGCATTTTATGGAGAACCTCAAATTATTCAAAGATGCAGTGATTGATCAAGATGAGCATGAGAAGGAATTACAAGTTGCCACTAGCACAAGAAAAGGAAACCTAATTCTGAAAGGCATCGTATCATTAGAAAACATCTATGACTTGCAAAATCACTTCCGGGGGCCAGTTAATACAAATATCGACAACTCAATGTTGTCGCATGAGCAGAAAAATTTGGGAATAGAAAAATATCCGAAGTATGTCAATCTTGGTACTTGTTGTACACCACAGAAGTGACAAGCTTTTATCTACATATTCAAGCAGTACCGATATGTATTCATGTGGACATATGACATGCTCAAAATATATGATATATGCATTATCCAGCATGTAATTATAATCAAAGAAGGGGCGAAGCTGTTCCAACAAAAGATGCAGGATGTACATTCCATGGTTGAGCCTCTTATTCAAAAGGATTTATGGAAGCTTCTGGATGCTGAGATCATTTATAAAGTGTGACATTCTACTTGGGATTCAATCTTGGTCCTAGTAAGGAAGAAGTCGTGGGAAATCCACTTGTGAGTTGGTTTCCACAACTTGAACCACTCCTCAGAAAAATAAAATTACCTCTTTCTGTCTATGGAGAATATATTCCAAACAATATCAGGGTTAGCAATGTTTTCTTTATTGGATGCGTATTCGGGATACAATCAGGTTCTAGTCTCAAATCCCTACAAACTTAAAACAATGTTTCCTACTAAGTGGGGTACGTTCACATTCAAGGTAATTCCATTTGGGTTAATTAATGTTGGTGTGACATTTCAATGCACCATTGACATTGCATTCCATGGATTAATTGGATAAAGCATGGTGGTTTACCTCAATGATCTTACAATATTTTCTAAGAAAGCATCCAGCCACATACACCATTTGCAGAAAAAAA
>APFE031722485.1:26997-47375 GCA_000404065.3 Pinus taeda
AAAATAAAAGAATAGTGATTTCGTAAATACATGATATCTCTTGATCCCAACTAGATTATTTTCATAGTGTCCAAGGGTAATCTCTTGGGCCACATCATTGCCAAAAGTGGAATTAAACTAGACCCTAAGCGGAGCAAAGCGATCACATAGATTCCCTTCCCAGCAAACAAGAAAGCCATGCAGTCCTTGCTAGGGAAAATGAACTTCATTCAAAAGTTCATCTCTGATTACGGTTAGATTTTCAAGCCAATATAAGATATAGTAAAGAAGGAGACAATTTATAGATGAAATAAAAGGGAAAAATATGCATTCTCCCAAATAAAGCAAGCAATCAGAGAAGCACCTTCTTTATACACTCCATATTTCACCAAATATTATCTACCCTAAACCTTCTCTTCTAACACCTCTCTCTTCATTGTGCTTACGCAAAAGGATGACCATCACAATGACAAACTGATGTATTTTATGAACACTAGTCTTCAAGGACCTGAACTCAACTATTCTACCATTGATAAATAAGCTTATGCAATATACAAGGCAGGGAAGCACTTCCAACCCTACCTTTTGAAAAATTAATGTATTATCTTTGTTCTGCACCCAGTGGTAAGATAATTGTTCATTCAACAAGAGCTTGGTGAGAGAAGATCGAACTAAATGACATGGTTATGAGAGTACGATCTAGCGTTCAAACTAGTTCACACCATCAAGGGCCATAGTCTATGTCGACTAGTAGCAGAAGCAATGGATGAAAAAGAAGAAGAAGACCCATCTAGATGGGAACAACAAATCGAAATGCTTAATATAAAGTGAACTACTCCCACTATGATCACAGACTCTTGGTATGTAGACCCATGCACCAATACATTGAGCATGGCACCGTGCCCTCCCATTTATCCACATAGCAGAAGAGGGCACTTAGAATCAAAGCATTATCTTATAATTTGATGCATGGGTTGTTTTTTAAAAAGCACCATAATGGAGTATTGCTCACGTGTCTGGAAGTGCACAATTCAGAGAAAGTATTGCATGACCTCCACAATGGACTAGCCAAGGGACATTTTACAAGAAACAAAATTATTCATAAAATCATGCGAGTTAGTTTCTATTAGTCCACATTATTCAAAGATTCTCACGCTTATGCATACAAGTGTCTAGTATATCAAAGGTGTGCTGACTGAAACAAGAAGTCAACCTCTTCATTGCAACCTATCACAGTGGAAGAACCCTTTCAACAGTGGGGCTTGGATGTCATTGGAGAAATATTTTTTCATTCATAAAATTTACACTACTATATTCTCACTGCCACAAACTACTTTACGTGATTGACAGAAGCAATTCATCTTAAACATGTGAATGATCAGCAAGTCATCAATTTCCTTCAGCATAATATCATCTCTAGGTTTGTCATTCCTACTTCCCTTGTTATTTATAATGAAATATATTTCTCATCACTAAAATTCTATCATTTTGCATTAGAAAATGGAATTCTATTGAAGAATTTAGCTAATTATTATCTGTAGCGAAATGGTCTTGTTGAATCCATAAATAAGAACCTTATCCATATCATCCAAAAGGTCATATTATCTAAACAGAGGAACTAGTACTTCTTTTTGGTAAATGCTTTGTGGGCTGACTGAGTCATGCCAAAGCCCTCTCAAAACACCTCCCTTTACTTCCTGGTGTATGGAAAAGAATCCATCCTCCCTCCTAACATTTAGTTTCATGCTCTCCAAATCTCGCAAGAATCCCAAGGGAAGCCATGCTTATTAGTGCACTATAGGATAAACTATTTCAGTGATTTTGGTACTTATCGTATTAAGAATGTGTTGTAATTTCTCTTATTGTTGTCACAACCTCATGGACTATTCTAATGGATATTAGACAGATCCTCCTCATTACATTGTTTGCACCGACCATCACATCTCTATGGACTAATCTACTTGATGTTGTATGAATCATTATCATTTATGTGTGTCTCTACTATGGTGGTGCTACTACCTCTCTCTTGTAGGCTCACTTTTCCTCCCCTCCATAGTGAAATAAATTTGACACACATACGATCAAGCACTCACCAGACACACCCCTCTTTATTTCCAAAGGCACATTTGCATTCCTCTCCCTTGTCGCCGATTAGAGCCAAGTCATATCTTTAATATAACTGCAACTAGGCCATATTCTGGATGGGGACCATTTCCCAAATGGTGTGAGGTCTAATTCTAAACACATATCAGGGAGACCCCTTGAATTTTGGCAGATCCATCACCGTCAACATTTATGGTGCTAGAAGGAGAGAAACCATATTTTAATGGCTAATAACTCCACCAACCCAAGTCTTACATCCTCTAGTTAAGGCAGTAACATTCCCAACAAATCCCTTGAGCACATTTCCAAAGTTGGTAATTCTTCTCAGCCTAGAACTATATAACCTTACGAAGTCTTTTACAGTCATATCCGGGCCATCGGCCCCATCACCTAAAATTTTGCAAGAGCTATTGGAATTATACCCAAAGTAGAAAATATTCCATATTTCCAAAGAAGAACCAAACTAGCCCCACTGGGATAGTCATCTTGACAGTTGAAGAGTTGGTTCTCACCACTCTTGAATTGTTACTAGACTCTGAAGAAAACACAAAAAAAAACTAGAACAACCTCCAACCTTCAACAGTGGTGATGGTGATAACGTAGTTCTCTCGGACGATACTTTCTGTGGGTTGGGCAGAGAAGAAGAAGAAGAAGACCAATCAGACACTGAGGAATAAGAGGAAGACAACGACGAAGACATGGTTGACCAATATATGGACTCTATGACTTAGGGCCCATTTGCACTGTCGGGTGTGTTACACAAGATGCCAAGGCACCCAGAGAAGCTACTAACAAAGTATGATCTTGAAAAATAAATTAAGGTGGAGGGCCATCTAGACAACTTCTACCTACATTTTCAGACACTTGAGGTACGTTATGATGATGTTTCATGTATATTTTTTCCATGTACCTTAGATGGTAGAGAAATTGTATGTTATCATAGCCTTCCTCCAAACTCAATCCATAATTGGAGGGTTTTTAAGAAATCATTTCTTGAAAAATTCGTTGATTATAAAACCCTCGCAATGCTTTCAAAAGAGCTAGGTAATCTGAAGATGGAGTATAAAGAAAAGGTGAAAGATTTCAATCATAGGTTTAACCATATTTTGAAAATATTTCTACCAAACACAAAACCTCATGACTCGATCACAATTGAATATTTCACATTTATCTTACCATCAATCATTATGCAGTTTCTAAAAATAACTACGAAACCAACTTTGGCTGAAAATTTCGAAGAGGTGATCAAAGTTGAGAAGGACCTATGTGTGATTGGATTCATCAAAGATGATGAAGTAACAAATGTCTCCAAAGACATTGGGAAAATGTCTCAAGCCTCCGTAAGCAAGACCAAATAAAAGGAAGTAATTGATCTTGAAATATTGACTTGCATTATCAAGTCTATTTCCAATGATTTGGTACAACTAAAGCAAAGGTCAATTGATACGACCATGAGCAACAAGCCTCCCAAGTTCAACCTTCAGAGAAGGACTTCCAACTCTGGGAGCAACAATAACCAACTTGCCAAGTTTGTGCAAAGCTTGAACATTGTACTAAATATTGAAAGTATGGGCATGGATCAATATTATTCATTTCATCAAGAATATCACTCGAAGAAACCATGCCCACAATCGAACCACTACATGAATGCTCTCAATGCGCACTTTATTAACATATTGCTTACTAACGAGAAGACTGAGCCTGTAGAATAAAAGGAAGAAATTGTTGCGTCCGAAGAGACACCAAGCACGGGGTGTGTAGTAAACACATTCAGTTGCGTACTCGTAGTTAGAAAAATCAATGTAGAGAAGAAACCACTAACTAATGACCCAATCCAAAAGTGGACCGCTCAATACAACTTAAGGATTCAAGGGTTAGCTCCTACATAAGAGCTGACAAAGAAAAAATCAAGGAGAATTTATTGAGGAAGAACATTCCACCCATCAACTCAATGCAAAATACTCAGAATAAGTCTGGAAATGAATTCACAATGAAAACCACCTCCATAAGTAGTAAAATTAAGTCCATCACTCTGGAAGTAGCAGACAAGCCAACTCCTCCAGACACTTCAGCAAGCTCTCCCACACCAAATCACAACATTGTTGATGAAATGAAGAAGGCTTGTGCAAATATCTCAATATTCAAACTAACAAAGATCACGAGCTAGCGAGATATTCTCCTACATGCACTTGGTCAACCCATCTTAGGTAATGCTGCTTCTTCACAAAAGGGAGATGAATATAGTAAGTCCTCTAGTTCACTGGAGTCCATACTTATTGTTTTAAATTTATATGTAAATATTCTCTACCCTCCGTTTTTGTTAACATTCGAAATGTTCACTTATAATGTACACAAATTCTTAGTTGATTATAGTGCATCGGTAAATGTAATTCCCCTATCTGTCACAAAGAAAATCAACACAAAATGGGATAAAACAAATGCACATATCATTTAGCTAGACATGACTCTTGTCCATGCAATTGGTCAACTCAAGAATGTGCTTAGACACCTATCATCCAATCATAGAGTTCACCAATGCACAAACATAGTAATTTTGGACATTTTGGAAGCATATCGTGTGTTATTGAGCAATGGCTAGTCTAGTAAGTTTCAAGTGTACTTTTCAATGGACTGGTTGCATTTATGGCTTTCTTATAAGGGTAGAAACAATCAGATCATGGTGAACTCAGAGTGATATATGAAACACAAGGTAACTCCCTTAGAAGGCGAAAATGAGCCAATGTATTTTGTAGACCTTGTTCTTGGAAATCACTTATTGAAAACTAAAAGGGGTTGTTATCTTTCTCAGCCATCCCTAGTCCAACTAGATGCACAATTGGAGCTCCTTCCTAGTCTAACTAGTGGAAATAATGTTTGTACAATTAGTAGTAGTAATAAGAATAGCACTAGTGTAGTATGTATCCCTTATATATATGATATGTGGACTTTTTATTTTGATGGTTCCAAAATGTAGGAGGGCTCTAGAGTTGGTTGTGTTTTAATATACTCATGATAGAGAAAACATCTGATCTCTATCCACTTAGAATTTGAGTGCACAAACAACACTGCAGAATATGAAACACTCATATTGGTTTTACAAAGAGCCATCAAACTCAACGTTTTAGTCCTTAAAGAAAGAGGTGACTCACAAATTATCATATGACAGGTACGTGATACCATACATTATGTTTCACCTCATCTCAAAAGTTACCAACAAGAGGTATGGCATTTGATTTCACATTTACAAGATTTTAATATTTTCTCTTTTCCTATATTGCATAACGCAGTTCTGGATGCATTTGAAAATGATGCTGCTAGGTTGTCTCCACTTAAATTATTTATAATTCATCCATCCTTGATAATATTACTAATTTATGTGTTTTCAATGATGACCAGTAGATACTGCATTTTATGGTGAACGTCAATGTATTCAAAGATGCAACGATCGATGAAGAAAAGCGCAAGAAGGCATTGCAAGATTGAGCTAGCACAAGCAAAGGAAACCTCATGCCAAAATGTGTGGTACCATTAGAAAAGATATATGACTTGTAGAATCTCTTTCAGAGGCTAGTTAATGCGAAGACCCACAACTCAGCATTGTCACATGAGTAGATAAATTTGGGAATAGAAAAATATCCTAAGTATGTCAATCTTGGTACTTTTCCACACCAAGATGTATTCACGTGGACATATAAAGAACTCAAAACTTACAATAGACAAATCATCCAGCATGTAATTCCAATAAAAGAAGCATCCAATCCATTCCAATAAAAGATGTGAAAGGTACATCCCACGCTTGAGCCTCTTATTCAAAAGGAGTTAAGGAAGTTGACGGATGATTATATCTTTTAT
Organism: Pinus taeda; assembly: GCA_000404065.3. Lineage (NCBI taxonomy): Eukaryota > Viridiplantae > Streptophyta > Pinopsida > Pinales > Pinaceae > Pinus > Pinus taeda. The sequence goes on from APFE031722485.1 coordinate 32,932, forward strand.
AAAGTGTAACATTCTACTTGGGTATCAAATTTTGTCCCAATAAGGAAGAAATCGAGGGAAACCCACTTGTGTGTTGATTTCCGCTACTTGAACCATGTCTGAGACAAAGAGAACTACCTCGTGCTATCTATGGAGTAGATATTACAAACAATATTAGGGTTGGAAATTTTTTCTTTATTGGATGAGTATTCAGGATACAATCTGGTTCTAGTCTCAGAGCTTGATAGACTTAAAGAAGTGTTTTGTACTAAGTGGGTTACATTTGCATTCAAGAGAATGTCATTTGGGTTGATTAATTCCTATGTGACATTTCAATGCACCATGGACATTGCATTACATGGATTGAATGGACAAAGTGTGGTGGTCTACCTTGATGATATTATAGTATTTTATAAGAAGATATCTAACCACATACACCATTTGCAGAAACTTTTCGAGCAATATCGTAAAATGGGATATCTCTTAATCCCAAGAATAATATTTTCAGTGTCCGAGGGTAATCTCTTGGGACACATCATTTCCAAAAGTGGGATTAAAGTAGACCGTGAGAGGCTGAAATTGATCATGAAGATTCCCTTCCCAGCAAATAAGAAAGCCATGTAGTCCTTCCCAGTGAAAATCAACATCCTCTGAAAGTTCATCTTCGATTATGCTCTGATTTTCAAGCCCATACAAGATAGGGTAAATAAGGACGTAATTTATAGATGGGATTAGAGGGAAATGTATGCATTCTCCTATGTCAAGAAAATAATCCTAGAAGCATCTGCTCTATACAACCAAAATTTCACCAAACATTTTCTACTCTAAGCCTTTTCTTCTGACACCTCTCTCACCGATGTGCTTACACAAAAGGATGATCAACACAATGAGAAGCTGATATCTTTTATGAGTGCTAGTCTTCAAGGACCTAAACTCAACTATCCCACCATTGAGAAATAATATTACAAAATATAAAAGGTGGTGAAGCCCTTCTAACCCTATATTTTGAAAAAACATTGTATTATCTTTGTTTCACCCCCAATGTTCATATCATTATTAGTTCAATAAGAGCTTGGTGATAGAAGAGTGAACCAGATGACTGGGTTATAGGTGTATGATCTAGGGTTCAAACCACTTCACAGCATCAAGCACCATGGTATATGTCAACTAGTAATCGAAGCAGTGGATGCAAAAGAAGAAGAAGATCCTTCTGGGTGGGAATAAGAAATTGAAGTTTATAATGTAGAGTGAACTTCTCCCACTATGGTCATGAATCTTGGTACGTAGATGTGCGGAAATACCTTGAGCATGGCATCATTCCCTCCCATTTATACGCATACTAGAAGAGGGCACTTAGATTGAAAGCATTATCTTACTAATTAGTGCATGGGGTGCTTTTCAAAAAGCACCATAATGGAGTATTTTTCACGTCTTTGGAAGCACATGATTTATAGAAAGTATTGTTTGACCTCCATGATGGACTAGCTGGGGAAAATTTTGCAGGAAATGTAATTGTGCATTAAATCATCCAAGTCGGTTTATTTTGGCCTACATTGTTCAAATATTCTCACGCTTACACCTGCAAGTGTCCAATATGTCAAAGGTGTGTTGGCTGAAACTAGAAGTCAACCACCCCATTGCATCCTATCACAGTGGAAGAATCCTTTCAACAATGGGGCTTGGAAGTTATTGGAGAAACTTTTCCACATTCATCAAACAAACACTACTATATTCTCATTTACACAGACTACTTTACGCGGTCGACAGAAGAAATCCCACTTAAACAGGTGAATGATCAGGAAGTCATCAATTTCCTTCAACAAAATATCATCTCCAGGTTTGGCATTCCTAGTTTACTTATTTTTGATAATGCAACGTATTTATTATCACTGAAACTCTATGATTTTTTGTTAGAAAATGGAATTGTATTGAAGCATTCAAATAATTATTATCTTTCAAGGGGGAATGGTCTTATTGAATCCACAAATAAGAACCTTATTTGTATCATAAAAAATACCATATTCTCTAAATAGAGGAACTGGTACTCTGCTTTGGTAAATGCTTTGTGGGTTGACAGAGTCATGCCAAATCCCTCTCTGAACACCTCCCCTTACTTCCTAGTGTATGGAAAAGAAGCCATCCTCCCTCCTAACATTTACTTACTCCCTCTCCAACTCTTGCAAGAATCCCAAGGAAATCCATACTTATTAGTGTGGTGTAGGATGGACATTATTCACAAGTTGTAGGAAGAAAAGATGAAAGAAAGATTATCACTTCATCAGAATGGTATCAAGAAGTGGTTTGATAAGAAGTTTGCATGGAAGAATAACTTTAGTGTGGGTGAATTAGTATTGAAGTGGGACATATCCCATGAGGACAAATGAAAGCATGCCAGGTTTCAATCCTTGTGGATTGGACCATTCAAAGTCCACGAAAATCTTGTCCAACACACGTATCATCTGCAATCACTTGACAAAAAGAATTGAATCTCTCCTTGTCAATGAATAAAACTTAAGACATTATTTTCAATGAAAATATGGGGTTGTGCCCTACATTATGTACATAATACTTTATTTTTTGTTTGGCTTTGGTTTTGTTTTCTATATGTTTCACGTAAATAAATGTTGCATGTCAACCTGTTTTCTAGATTCTTTGAGTGTGGTTGAGTTAAAAGAGAGTCTTTTAACAATTCAAAATTTGGCTAATCTTATGTCCATCTTCCTTGTGTGATCAATGTAGGATAATCTACTGTTTCATGATCAAACTGAGCACAATATGAACAGGATATCCTCATTTGGTTGGTGCAATCGTGGGCGTACTGCCCCGGTCCTCCGCAATTGTAGAAAATCAACTGTCCGCAACCCCTTCTTGGTCCCATTCCTCCTCATCCTTGACCTCACCCCCAAAAACCAGTGCGTGCCATGCCCGCAGCTAGGTCGAGGGCTCATGTTTCTGTCTACATCCTATAGTCCGGGGTCTGATCCATCATTAACTCGTAACTACAACAAGTGTGCTTGTCGTGACCTACTGGCTTGCAAATATTACAAAACAACTGCTGGGGAGTCTGTGTATACTTATGAAACAAATGAAAATTATCTGTCATGTGATTTCCTCCTATCTGACAGATCGTGCACCATAACGTGTGTTTCACACTTGGCCCTTTCTGTGCCTCTGATCGCAACAGCATTAGCCCCCTAATGCCAAGTAGTTCACTAATAGAGGACAGTGATCCTTGTCATGGCCCTGGGCTTTGCATTTTACACACCATACTTCCTCGCATGCTTCTGGCTGTGGTGCCCTGTCCTACTTCAAGCTCTGCATTTCCAGGCAGAGATTCTATAGTTGTGCATGGATTTGTTGGACTCCCAACCCAGGATCTTATATTGAGGTCTCATGCAACCTCATCGCCATTTCCAATGCTTCGGCCTCAGTGGAAATTTTCTGTTGTGACAGCGTCATCCTCAAGTGTGGTGTCAGGGATGCCATAAACTATGCGTGATGTTGTGCATCGATGAGCGTCATATTAGCCTCGTGGATCATACTCTTCAGCTGTTGATCCAGATCCCAAGGGGTCTCGCCTGGAAGCATTGTGATCTCTTTAAACCTGATGATTGACTGTGTCCCTAATTTCAGCTGGCTAAATTCTTTGTTCAACACATTCTGGATCTCTACTATCCCTGTGTTTGGGTGGTCATTAGAGTGCTTGATATACCATGTCAATGTGTGATCCTGCAATGCGCTCACCAATGCAGCCTTCTTAATGTTGTCATCCATGACCCCTTGTGCTTCCCACACTACTCTTACCACGAACTAGAACTGGTTCAGATCCTCATTCCCTACTCCTCTGAATATGGATAGCTTGATCGCACATGCCATGCTGAACTGCAGGGTTGGTGGAGGTGGAGTGGGTGGAGATGGAGGTGAGGGAGGTGAAGCAGGTGGTGGTGTCGGTGGGGGTGGTAACTGCGGAATGCAATACCTTATCAAGCTAACCATACTTCTTGGAGAGTCCCGAGCAAGCTCTTCCTCACTCTCTCATGAAGGTTAAATTAACGGGTTGTTTGCTAATTCCCCCCTCCCTTTGTAGATACTTCTGCTCTGTGTTGGCCCAAACGTTAACGTATTCACATAACCCGTTTTTCACATAACAACATCTTAATCTAGGTATTCAAAGATTTAATATACTTACCTCGTGGTCCCTTGAGAAAACCTCATTTTGCCTCGTTGTAGCTCACAGTCATGTCCACTGCAAAATCAGTGATAAATCCCCCTATTATTTGGTCGAGCCAATGGTCCACAACTCACACGATCCTCTCTTTTAATGCCTCTAGTCTGCTCACTAATTCCGAACTCCACATTATCAGTTGGTTGAGCTTACACCTTCCCTGGCTGTCAACTAATCTCGTGATCCACTCATACAGTTCAGAGGGAAAGGATTCAAAGAAAATCTCATGGATTTCCATATACACGTAACGATCCAACCACCTTTTCTCAGATACCTACAGATTTTTATTTTCCTATGTCATGAAGTTGTGAATCTTCTTGTCCAACCACTCTTCAATTTCCTTCTTTGTTGGGTTCCAATGGTACAACATTAGACATCCCTTAGGCAAATCCCAGTCCTGGCAACAGAACCATTTGCTGGCTACGTGGGGCCTAACCCAGGTTTAGCAATGAGTTTAGCCAAGAAAATCTCGGTACTACTAGCCCTTTCGACAAAAGTCTGTGGAGCGTGGAATGAGGTCTCACATAAAGTAGTATGGGAGGGTGCTGGAACTAGGTTTCTGCACCTTGGAGATGTCTGATATGGGCAATAGGTACGTGATTTAAACTTCACACTTACTAGATTGCACACACTAGCGGGCTCCCTGCGTCCTGTGGGACTACCTTTGCATAGATCCCACTGCAGTGCGACCAGGGTTAATTACTGAAGTCTTCCTTAGTTAGGTTATGTTCATTAATTACTTAGAGATTTCTCATACATAAACATACATACAAGTGTGCACATATAGATAAAAAGATACCATTAATGTCGAACATCAAAGTATAGATCTACGAAATAGATGCACAATATGCCAAATCAACTTATCTTTATTAATGATCCTTTACAAGTTCAGTTCAATACAGACCTGACTCCCCCCTATGCACTAAGCTGCAGGGGTCCGCGCACTCAGCTGCGGAGTCTACTAGGCCTCTACACACTCAGTTGTAGAGCCTTTACCTACTACTACGACCCACTACCTTCAGATCGACTTCTATCCTCTAACCATGCCTTTGCATCTATCTACTACTTGCCAAAAACTCTTTTCTTCCTTTACACTTAGATCCTCTCTCTATTTATACAATACACAAATTTACATTAAATTACATCATTTTAGGGTGGACAACCCTATGACTCATCCTACACTCTCATGCTCCACGCCTACATTTTGCGGACTCTTTTCATTATATTGACTAACACTCAGACTTTAAGCCGAAAAAACATGCTATGGGGGGATTCCTTGCCCAACACCTTCCAAAACTATTGCATAATGCATTTTTTGTGTCCAAGCCCTAGCCTAGAGCCCCAAAACTGCACAATTGTTTCTCCTAGCCTAGCTTTATCTGTGTAATAAACAGTAGTTGCTTCAATATCATCCTTGAGCTCCTAAACTGCACAATTGTGCAATGTTCCTATCTCTCTTGTCTCCCATAACTACACAATTTGTCCACCCAGTGCTAATCCCCTCAACTTGTCACACTAACCCTGGAAATTTCACACTTTGTGCCCTCAACCTAGCTTTAAATGCACATTGTGTAGCGTCAATGCTCAAGGCTCCCTTTCCCTTCTTGAGCTGCACAACTACACAGCCATGAATCCATCTTCCCAACCTCCCATTTGGCTCCAGCTTAGTCAATGGATCAACATGCTCAATCTTAGAGGAGGGGGTTTTCAGACTGATGTTGTCTCGTCATGAGCAAATTACATAAACAAGTACCTTATTATTCCATGAAAAGATGATGAAGAAGGATATGAAGGAATGCAACATCTGAAAGACCATCTTGTAGCAGAATACACAATTTGATCAATCAAGAGAAAGAAAAGAAAAACGAGTTTGTCATGACCATTGAAGACTTGAGATCATTGAATATCCGTTACCACCAAGCCATGTGGAGGTGAAAATAAGAAGACCAGGAGTTGCAGTACATAGTGGCAGCAATGGCTTGACATTTCCTCATAATCAAGCTACTCTACTTCAACAGTGTCATGTCATGTCATGAGTTCACATGCCACACCATTGTGGTTAATGATGTAAATTATGTTTTGAAATTGTGTTGTAAAGTGGAAGTCGAAAAGACATATATGGAATATGAAGAGTCATGTAAAGTGGAAAAGTCATAATAAGTCAAACAATCATGAGGGGAGATGAAGATTCATAAGGAATGTGAAACATCACTTCCTCATTGTTATATATACAACCTCATTGTAAGAGCAAAGGATTTTTCACCTTGTCTCCTCCCACAAGACATTAGAGAGATATGCTAGTTCTTTTGAGGAGTGAGTGGCTCCAACACTCCACTATTGGAGCTAGTGGTGTTCATTGTATACATGTGTCTTGGAAATTTTTCTTAATATTAGAAGCCTTATGGGTCAGCACGTTATTCATGCATGGATTATGGATACTTGTAAGACTATTTTGTGAATGTTTGTAATTCATGTTTTCTTTCATATGTGCTAATGTAGTTGAACTATTTTGGTTATTTTGGTACTTATCATATTAAGAATATGATGTAATTGATCTTATTGTTGTCACATCCTCATGGACTATTCTACTAGATGTTAGATAAATCCTCCTCATTACATTGGTTGCACCGATCATCGCATCTCTGTGGATTATTCTGCTTGATGTTGTTTGGATCCTTCTCGTTTATGCGTGTCTCTACTAAGGTGGTACTACTACCTCTCTCTTAGAGGCTCACTTTTCCTCCCCTCCATAGTGAAAGAAATTTGACACACATATGATAAAATACTCACCCTACATGCCCTTCTTGGTTTTTGAAGGCATATTTTCATTCCTCTCTCTTACTGACAATTAGAGCCAAGGCATATCTTTAAGATAACTACAATCTGGGTTGTATTATGGATGAGGCTCCTATCCCAAATGGTGTGAGGTCTAATTGGGACCACATATTGGGGAGTCCCCATGAAGGTTAGCAGGTGCATCACCATCAACAGGAGGTTTAGATAAAATTAGCGGAAACTGTTAAATTTGGTAGGCACTAACGGAGCAACAAATTGGAATTTATTGGCGCCCAGAATGGTGAAATTTTCTCCTACTCATTTTGTCAGGACCTTAAATTGACTCTAACATTGGAATTGGTTGATTATATATTAATTAGTATTTATTACTATATAATATATATATATTATTATATATTTTATATATTATATATAATACACATTAATATTAAGGGTAGTGGGTGACCAACCCCACCACCGAATGACCAAATCACATTTTTAAATAGTGCTAACAGGATTTGTACCCACTTGGCCAATAGGAAACCCTCCATTTTAAAACATAATGACACCACAATCAAGTAAAACTACCACGAGAAAACATTGTTAAGTCTATTAACAACAACTCTTTAAGGCTCATTTATGTCGTTTGACCAAGTTAATGAAGGAGCGCACAGAACCAGGAATTAAAATTACATATAGGCAGAACCATGTTCGAGGTGGAACCATGATTTTTGGAACCATGAATTTAGATGTAGAACCGTGAACTAAAGGAATATTAAAGGAATCTTTTAGATTCCTTGGAGCTAAATTTTGATAGAGTCGAAATTATGCCAAGTTTATACTAAGATTAACAAAAATTTCTCTGAAAGTCTGATGGCGTGAACAATTTTCTGATATGAGCAACAAAGTTTTTTGAAGAAGAATGTTGAGGGTAGAACCATGAAGATGAAACCTTGATGCAAGAATTTGCATGGAATTTGAAAGATTCCTTGGAGGCCCAAAATTGACAGTTTAAGAACCAAGCCAACGTTATACTCATCTAAATCATTTTTTTGCAAGGAATGTGATGGTGTGATGAGTTTCTTCATTTGAGTAGCCAATTTTCAGTCAACCCACAAAATAGAATCTTTGAAGAATCTTTAAGATTCCTGGGGGGAAGATTTGACTGAGATAGAAAATGGTCCAGCTTATGCTCAAATTTCATGACTTTTCACAAGGAACACGATGGCACATGTTTTTTCTTCATCCGATTATTTTAAGGCCATCCCCAGACTTGGAGGTATAAGATGCATTATTTCCATGTGTTCATTTGTTTTTTTTGGGATAATCATTTGATTTTGAAATCCATGTAAGCCACTTTTTGAGAGGATCCTTGTCTACTACTTTATGTGAGATATTCTTCCTTTATCATGCTAAGGGGATATTTTATGAGTGAGAGTTCTTGTAGGAGAAAATCTCGTGGACAGACATGCCACTCTAGTTAAGGAAGTTCATCCTTGTATTGAGAAAGATTACATCATGTACTCATCATCTTGTAGCAACTATTAGAGCGACCTCCCCACTCTCAACACTCGGTCTGGAGACGTAGCCCACTGTTGGGCACTGAATCTCCCCATAGCATGTTTTTGGGGCTTAAAGCCCAAGTGTTGGTCAATATAGTGAAAAGATTCCGTGAAACGCGGGCATGGAGCGCGAGAGTCTAGGATGAGTCATAGGGTTGTCCACCCTAAAATAATGTAATTTAATGTAAAGTTGTGTCGGCCTACTATGAAGTAGGAAATGTTCCCTCCATGGATAGAGGAAACCCCTCTAGCCCTAGAGTGGGTCTAGTCATAGCAAAACAAAATAGCAATCAATTCCCTTAAACATTCATCATTGAAATCCTACCTCAAACCAATGTTCGATGAAGCTTTTGTTGCACCGCTCGAGCTATCATTTCCTTCTCCTCAATGAGAAATCAACCTAAAACAACACAAGAGAACAAAAGAACACATAATCAACAATAACAATGATCTATTTACTTATATAGTCAATGAACCATAAGCTATCAAGTATATTATACACAAGACATAGAAAATCATCATTGATTGTATTAAGATAAATCAAAAGCAAAGCTTACAACCAAGCCTTAACATCACAATCTTTCTCGGAGGGTCCGACCGGTATGTTTCTTCAAGCATTCACTCTCAAGAATGGATCTCCCAAATGGATGATAACTCTCTCTCTCACTCACAAGCTCTAATAGAAAGCTAAGGCAATCCACAACCAAATTGCTAAAATCCAAAAACCAACAACTAGCTAATCATAGCAATGGGGAGTGCTTTTATAAGAGGAGGAGCCTCCATAAAATGAGGGAGAGGGACCTTATCGTCAAGGGAGGTTTCTCAAAAGGTGGAAACACCATCCCAGAGGAGGAAAGGTGAACCAAATTAACCCAACAACCTGTTCTAGAATCACCCAGAAGGCCAACTACTTGAACTAATTCACCAAATCTGGATCGTCACAAGTCATACTTTAGGGCTTACTGACGACATCGCAAGGAAGTAATGCATTCAGACAAATCATCGCAAGAAATATCTTGAGTACTTGCACTGAGCCCTAAAATTTGACCATCGCAGGAAAAACATGTACACCTACGATAATGTCGTGATGATAAAGTTCAGAATAGAGAATCGTTGCAGACAAAAAGGGGTCCTCTTGCAACGATGCAGAAACATAGGCAAAAGGGTCAATCTTCAATATTAGAGAGCACCTGTTTAATCTTCTTGAATCAGTGGGAAGATATGGACATGTTTATTTGATGTATGACACAGAAAATATGTCACTCGGGAACTGAGATGAGGTCATTGACAAATTACTGTGTAACAAATACCCCCTAAAGCACGAAGCCCAAGAGAGTGGGAGGGGTGAAATGCTTTACAAAATCATAACCGAACTGGAACACAATCGTGAAAAACTTGTAGGCGCAAGTACAACTGATAATTCTAATAATGAAATACATGTAGTCTAGGCATGGGCTAGCCATCCAAAAGACATATGAAACTTGGTCTGTGGTATGGACACAGCCACCCAGTTTATAAGACCATATATAAAGATAGAGGTATGGTCGCAGCCATCCAGAAAGACTTAGGTATGGTCGCAACCATCCAATCAAAGGGTCATGTATGAAATCACGAACCAATCCACACAACCCGAACATATGTAATCTGAGTCTAGGATCTTGAAACCTAACCAATCATAGCACAACTAATAACATGTGAATGGATGTGCTGAAGTCAAGCATGATAGAAAGTCGCTTGATTACCAGTCAATGATGTAAACCATTAACAAGCATCAGAGAAACCACCAGTAATGTCAATAGTTCTCAAGGCACTGCCAATACAATCCATTAAGTGTGAAGAATGATCTAGAGTCGAACACTCATGGAATCACCCAATCGAAGACCAATGATGTAAGTCTGTCATCGAGTGTGAAGAACTTTCCATTGAGGCATGCAAGCTCCAAGGTACCGAAAGGAATCTCTAGATCGACTTCCTAGATAATGAGCTGGTCTCAACAAGAAGAGATCCATCACAATAGGGCCATAATATTTCCTTCATCGACGACACGAGGTAAGGAACAAGAGGTAGATGGTGAAATGGAGCATCAGAGGAGGAGGTAAGGGCATGCACTGCAGAAGGATTATACTCTTGAACATATCGGCGACACGACTCCGGAACACGGCAACATTTCGGTACCAAGGGATTGGAGGTCTGATGGAGACAACAAGGATCAAATGGAATGAAGCAAAATGACAACCTAAACCCCGAAAGGCCAATGATGATGTGAGGATATCCCAAACCTGACGAGAAGCAAAAGTTTCAATGTTCAAGAGTGACTAGCCACTGTAGGTAAGCAATGAAGATTTCCAAATTTTTCCCCCACCATTTTTGGTGAGTACCCCAATTATTTTTGAAAAACAAGCTTGAAGGGGATAGCATATGCTTGCGATATAAGTTCTACCTTCGAATGAATCCAACCTAGTGAGATTTTAACAAGACTAGGGAGGAGAAGCTCGAGTCTCACCATGGTGACGAGTCCAATGTCAGCAGGGTTTAACAAGTCTGACATAGATAAAACTTGGAGTCTTTTTCATGTTTAGAGAGTTTGAAAAATACACAAAAAATAAAACTCCAGGGGGGGTCCCTTTTCATAAGTTTGTGTCCCTCAAGCCCGAAAAAGTAGAAAACAATACTCGAGAGAACCACTTGACCTATTTTGATCAAGGATTACTTTTTGTAATTAGCGTTCCCAATTCGAAAAAGTAAAAAAATGATTGGAGACACGACATTTCATAACCAAAATCGAGCTCGAAACGACAAAAACTTGGCCACCTTTTCGTGTTTAAATGGTTGGAAAAGAGCTAAAAGAGGACCGCCTTTTTATTCCATTTAATGAGCCAAAAAGGAAAAACTCCACAATCTTTTCATCTTTTATAAGTTGGAAAAGAGCTTAAAGAAGACTCGTGGAAAATTTTATGGTATAGACCAAGCATGTATAGGCTAGAAACTGTATCCGTCGCCCCTGTTCTTGCATAGAAAACCAAACATAAGATCCATTCGACAAAAATATGTGTCTTAATGGTAGAAAACCCTAAAACCATAAGGAGAAATCAATAGCTATTGAAAAACCCAAGTCCTATAGTCACAAAACCCTAAAATTTCAAAAAATACTTTATATAAGATTTGTGGTAATTCATTTTTACATTATGTTTTGATTTTTAACCTTTGCTAACTTTTCAACTACGTGCCTGTGCAAACTTTGGAGCTCAATTTTGTCACCTGTGATCAACCATTTTGTGCCATACTTTCACCAAGCAAGTATTTCAATCTTACCCCTACATTTTGATTGTTTTCAATTCCAATTTCATAGATTTTGGCCAAGTTTTGGTGGGTTTTTAGTTTCACAATCGTGCCCCGATCATCGTGGAAGTCCCCCGCGGGTTCGTCACGATCGGGTATTTTACACACACCACAATTGACATCATTACAGGAAACACATGTACTCCTGCAACGATCCGGTAAAAAATGAACTGTGAAATTGAGCTTTCGCAGCTGTTTTAAAAACAGCTGCGATGGTGCAGCAAACATGGAATTTTCATTTTTAACATCATTTTAAATCATGAAAACGGCCCAAAAGAATTCTAATAAATTGTTATTTTCTTATGCAAGGTACAAGAATGGTGTATGCATGGCAGGAGCGAACACATGATGTCGATGATGAAAGAGGATTTAATGACCCACAATGCAGACGAGCACTGTGGAATTGCGGGTTACTAAAAATTTTCCTCACACCTCTTCTACAGGTGCAACTAGACTTGCTTGAGTTCTTGATTCGATCGTGGAACCCGATGGAGGGCAAGTTTATCATTCGGGGTTAGGAGATTGAATTTGATGCAACTGACATATATTTCCTTACAGAATTATCTCATCGAGGCGAGAGACCCCACATGGATGGCATGCATGTCACCAGAGAGACTCTCGATATGTTGATTGCATGAGCGTGCCCAGGGGCACGCATGTCACCCACCAGTGGGAAACTTCAGATCCAAACCATGGAGGATTTGACACTGTGTGTCTTACTATTTATGATCACGAGAGTAGTAGGCTCTCAAGCACAACACGAAGTGACTAAGACCCAACTACGGTTGGCTCTAGATTTCCTTAACCCAACCATGTATGACTGGGCCGAGGCAGTGTCTCTAAACATAAAGAGACAGCTGACCAAGTGCCGACGAGGGGAGACCAAAAAGTTTAGATATGGATCCATCCTGGTACCTCTCATACTAGAGTGGATACCACTACTTCAGCTACAGGACATGGATGTTTCATTACCAGGACCACGAGAAACCCATATCACCAAATGGGCACATGTGATGCCACGAGGACGTGGCGGTCGGCCAGTCTCATGGGGACCTTTCTTCACAAAGTGGCTGGATCGACAACAGGTTTTTGTTGAGGATTGGCCCTATGCAGGCACAAACTTCAGAGGAGATCCTGATATGCTGCACCAATCCGAGAGCAATGGAACGAGAGAGGTAACACACTTGGTTAACCACCACACTGTTTATATGTTTTTTGTTTTTTAATGTTTTTGGTTTTTTAAATGTATATATCTTAATATTTGTGTTCATTTTTGCAGATGTGGGACCTGAGAGACCTATGGGTCTCACTCCTATAACGCGGAGGGTGGAGAACAGAGAGCTAGCCTTGCCACCCCCAGGCGGTAATGCAGCAGAGGAGATAGCCCATAACCTCGAGGGCTTAACAGAGGGGATCCCGGACTACAGAGGGTTTGAGGAGGTCCAAAGACAGTACCAAAGACATACTGTGGGTGTATTGCCCAGGTCCATAAACTACTCAAACAAGTAGTGTGGGCAGTGATCTGCTACAGAGAGCAGAACCAACCAAAGTAGATGCCTAGGTTTCTTTTCCTGCTATTTTGAGAGACATGTGTCTCAGATGTATCATGAACATATACCCTATTTTTTGACATACACATTATTTTTTGAGTGCCTCAATGCACCACACGATATATATATACTATCTATGTTTTATTATTGTGTCTGAATACTTGCATACAATGTTTGTTTATAAATTGCATAAATGTCTGTCTAATACATGATCGGACAATGCATCAGTTAACGTGTTTAATCTTCTAGGAATATCTTGATATGTGATAAAATCAAAATTTCTTTCCAATAAGTGAACACACAAATACAACCTTAAGATTTGAGGGTTTCTGATGGAATAACGCCCGTTAAGTTGAAGAACAACAAGTTGATAGTCCATATCCACAATTAATGCACGAATCGAGGTTAACATCCTCGATCAATAATTCAATGACAACGCTATATTCAGTGACATTGTTTGTGGTACACCCTACACAAACACCTTGAAGGTCTATCAACTCAACATGAGGATCGTAGATCACCCATGCCATGGAAGAAAGATTCAGGGTACTGTGTGTTATACGGGAATAGTGTCCACACGGATGCTGCTATTCCCACTAAGATGGGTGGCTATCTCAGAAACAAAAAATCAAAGTCTACTATTGATTCCTTTTATGAAAATAGATGAGAGGAGAACCAAGAGGGCCAACCTGAGTCTTGCGCTCGATTCCCTCTTCTTCTTGATAGGGTTTTGTTGCTCGCTCTTTGTCTGCTCAGCTTCAAAAGGACCTATTGAATCACAGCAACATACTACTATGTAAGAAACAAGGATCTAAATTTATAAATAATGCAGGATCAGATGTACATTAACCATATACAAGCATATAAACAAGTACACCAGCATATGGAGGGAAACAAGAATAGCTTTATTCAGATAAAAAGTAGCAAGAGGATTACAACCATGAGTAGCTCTAACCCAGCATCATCCTCCAGCTAAGAAGCCCTTCTTTCACCTCAAGCAAAGCAAAATCACCC
>APFE031722485.1:48114-67689 GCA_000404065.3 Pinus taeda
CCATTTATGAGCAGTTTTTAGTGGAGAACTTCTGGGAGATGATGTAATCAGTTGACCTTGTTCCTTTAGGTAGTGAAGAAACCCTTTTAGGGACTTAAGAGCCCTTAGTTTATGGAAATTTTTTATTGGGGTTGAAGTGCCCAAAAATTTCTATAACACTGTGACAGGCACCATCAGTGAAATTGATGTAAGGTGCACCAGACATCTGCACAAATAAAAAGACACAATAAGTGGCAAGAATGCCTACACACCAAGCCAAACATGCACACACATTGAAAAAAAACACGTATGTACACAGCAGATGCACGAAAACTCATGCATAATATTTTTTAAGATAAAGCCCATTCCGGGGCTTATCTAAAGGGTTACCTTCATAGTCAATCAGCTCATATGCCCCTTTTTGCAAAATGCGTTTCACAAGATAAGGCCTCTGCCACATAGGTTCGAATTTTCCTGCCCCCAACTTATCATTCACTTGATTGTACAGCAGGACTAAATCTCCCTCAATGAAAGAAATAGGAGTAACAGTTTGATCGAAGTGAGTTTTCACTCTCTTCTTCTGAGCTTTGATGACTAAAGAGCTAAGTCGATGGGTCTTGTCTGCCCGTTCTAGGTAAAGAAGACGTTCTTCTACTAGAGTAGTATTTGGGAGCAATTTGACAGCTAATTTGAGAGAAGGTATCTCGCATTCAATCGAAAGGGTAGCCTCTAGACCGTAAACAAGTTGAAACAGGGTGAATCCGGTGGCATCCTTCACTGAGGTACGGTAGGCCCATAAGGTGGAAAACAGCGTAAAATGTCAATTAGACTTGTGCATTCCAATGGTACGCTGAAGCATCGTCATCAACACCTTGTTGACAGCTTCAACTTGACCATTGGCCTAAGGGTAATAAGGCGTCGAACTATCGTGACGCACGCCTAACTGGATTGTTAACTTAGTCATCATATGACCATGGAAATGAGAACCATGATTAGTGACAATAACCTAAGGGACTCCGAATTGAGTAATTACATGATTGAATAAGAACTGAGTCGCTGCCTTACCGTCATTACATAATGTAAGCATAGCCCTGGCCCATTTTATAAAGTAATCTACGGAAACGATAATATACCCATGCCCACCAGCTGAGCGAGGGTTACAAGTCATAAAATCTATGCCCCATTTAGTGAAAGGGCCTACAGTAATGACAGGGTGAAAAAGAGATGGGGGTGCATGCATCTTTTTGTTGGTAAATTTGGCACATGTGACAAGAACAGACAGTGAGAATGAAGTCCCTAAAAATAGAGGGCCAAAAATAACCAGCATGGAGGATCTTTTAGGCAGTAGCATAACCAGACATATGACCACCACAGGTGCTAGAGTGGCAGTCATTCAAGACTCGTTCAGCTTCCTCGAACGTCAAACAATGGAGGAGAACTGAATCAATGCTGAGACAGTATAAGGTGTCCCCAATAATTCGATAAGGCTGAGAATGATGGCGAATACGTCATCGAACATCCTTGAACAAATCAGGAGGGAAGATGTCTGGAGGTATACAATAATGTCCCTATACCAGGGATCGAGGTTACTTATCAAGAAAAGAGTATCATCCGAAATGTGATCCTCTAACCGAGAGGGAGTGGTAGCAAAAGGTAATGAGAAAATCAATTCAGTGAAGACAAGGGATTTCTTGGACTTGGCTGTGGTAAACTCCAAATCGAACTATTGAAGGATAACGATCCATTTCGAGTATTTTCCCCCTAGCAACTGAAGTGACAATATGTACGTCATCGGGTTGCACTCAGAAATCACTTTCATCGTGCACAAAAAAATATAGTGACAGAAACGTTGGATAGAGTGAACAACTGCCAAAGTGAGTTTCTCAATGTAAGCATATCGAGCTTCTATGTCAAGGAGGTTGTGACTGAGATAATAGATAACATGCTCAGAACCATCAGTGTCGTCTTGAACCAAAACCATGCTAATCTTACTGTCGGCGGCGGCGATATAAAGAGTATAATCGCGATGCTAATCAGTTGTATGCAATAAAGGAGTAGAAAAAAGGAGGGCCTTGAGTTGCTCGAATGAATCTTAGGCAGTCACATCCCAACAAAGGAAGTGTCACGCTTTAAGAGCCACATATAGCCTTTAGCAATCTCGGTGTAGTTCGGAATAAAACAATGTAAAAAATCGGCTTTACCCTATAAACTATGCAACTCCTACAAAGAAGCAGGAGGAGGGAGACTCGGGATAGCTTCAAATTTAAGGGGATCTATATGGATGCCCTCTTTAGAGATGAAAAACCCTAGAAGTCTGCCAGATTTGATGCAGAATACACACTTATGCAGATTAAGATGGATACAGTAATTTCGACAGTGAAGAAAAATCTCGCGAAGGTGGTTTGGATGGTCAGATTGCTTTGTTGAATGAGCCTGGAGGTCATCCAGATATGGCTGAACAATGTGATGAATGTGATGAAACGCGTAAGACATTGCTCATTGGAAGGTAGCACTAGAATTTTTAAGGCCCAAAGGAAGCTTCTAGACCGTAAACAAGTTGAAATGGTCAAGGCCAAGTTGAAATTTGGCCTTGAGTCGCCAACTTGTGAAGTAGGAAATGTTCCCTTTGTAGACAGAGGAAACCCCTCTAACTCTAGAGTGGGTCTAGTCACAGCAAAACAAAACAACAATCAATTCCCTTAAACAATCATCATTGAAAGCCTACCTCAAACGGTGTTTGATGAAGCTTCCGTTGCGTCACTCCAGCTATCGTTTCCTTCCCCTCAATGAGCAATCAACCTGAAACAACACAAGAGAACAACAGAACATGTAATGGAGAACAACAATGATTTATTTACTTATAGAGTCAAGGAACCATAATCTATCAAGTATATCATACCCAAGGCATAGGAAATCATCATTGATTGTATTAAAACAAATCAAAACAAAAGCTTACAACCAAGCCTTGACGTTGCAAGCTTTCTCGGAGGGTCCAGCTGGTATGTTTCTTCAAGCATTCACTCTCAAGAATGGATCTCCCAAATGGATGATAAATTTATCTCACACTCACAAGCTCTAATACAAGGCTAAGGCAATCCACAACCAAATTGCTAAAATCCAAAAACCAAGAACTAGCTAATCATAGCAATGGGGAGTGGTTTTATAAGAGGAGAAGCCTCCATAAAATGAGGGAGAGGGAGTTTATCCTCAAGGGAGGTTTCTCAAAAGGTGGAACCACCTTCCTAGAGGAGGAAAGGTGAACTAAATCGACCCAACAACCTATGCTAGAATCACCCAGAAGGCCAACTACTTGAACTAATTCACCAAATATGGATCGTCGCAAGTCATACATTAGGGCTTAGCAACGACGTCGCAAGGAAATAATGCATTTGGACCAATCATCGCAATAAATATCTTGACGACTTGCGTCGAGCCCTAAAATTCGACCTCATTAGGAAATACGTGTACACCTACAACGATGTCGTGATGATATATTTCAGAACAGAGAATCGTCGAAGACAAAAAGGGGTCCTCTTGCGACGATGCAGAAACATAGGCAAAAGGGTCAATCTTCATACTTGTTTAATATTCTTTAATGAGTAGGAAGATATGGACATGTTTATTTGATGTATGACACAGCGGAGATGTCACCTGGGGACTGAGATGAGGTCACTAACAAATCAGTGTGTAACACCTATCCATGGTCCACAGACCATGGGATTGTATAAATAGAGCAAGGCTCTAAGTGTAAAGGGAGTTAAGAGTTTTTTGGCAAGTAATAGATAGATGCGAAGGCATGGTTAGAGGATAGAAGTGGATCTGAAGGTAGTGGTACGTAGTAGTAGGTAGAGGCTCTATAGCTGAGTGCGTAGAGGCCTAGGGGAGTCCGCAGCTGAGTGCGCCAACCCCTGCAACTGAGTGCGCAGGGCGGAGTTCGGTCTATATTGAACTGAACTTGAAAAGGATCATTAATAAAGCTAAGTTGATTCGGCATATTGTGCATCTTCTTCATAGATCTATACTTTGATGTTCGGCATTAATGGTATCTGTTTATCTATATGCGTGAACTTGTATGTATGTTTATGTATGAAAACTCTCTAAGTAATTAACGAACAGAACCTAACTAAGGAAGACTTGGGAAATTAATCCTGGTCGCACTGCGGTGGGATCTGCACGAAGTCAATCCCACAAGATGCAAGGAGCCTGCTGATGCGTGTAATCTAGTAAGCACGAAGGTTGAATCACCTACCTATCACCCATATCAGACATCCCCATGGTGTGAAAACCTGGTTCCAGCACCCTCCCATACTACTTCGGGTGAGACCTCGGTCCGCACTCCATGGACTGTTGCCAAAAGGGCCATTAGTACGAGGATTTTCTTGGCTAAACTCACTACAAAACCTGGGTCAAGCCCCACGTAACCAACACCCACACTGGGTGAAATTTGTTATCATATCATGTGTTTATGGTTGTTCATGATTATTACTTCTTGTTTCATGTTGATCAATTGCTAAAGTTGTGTATAATATGCATTACGCATGATTTCACAAGAAAATGTAGGTGTCAGTAAAAGGTATTTTATAATGGTGATTTTTGTTTGAAAGCACTCATGAAAAAAATTCTAGATTTAGTGGTATCAAAATAGTCTTACCTTTTTTCTAGGGATTGTGAAATCAAAGAAGAGATTGAATGTGTAGCAAGATGGAAAATGGATAATGGCAAACATTTCTCTATGAGGACTTCTACAGGATGGCGAAATGGTAGATATATTGTTTGTAGATTATGAGGTTAAAATGGAAAAAGAGGAACAATAGAAAGAGAGAGCATAAGATGATGCTACATCTCCATCTTTGGGTGAAAATATTTCTTCTTCATATTCTTATCATCATTCAAATGTAGATATCAACCAGATCCTTCAAGCAAAGAATGATGAATTGATAAGACTTCTACAAGAAGGAGAAGAGGAGAAGAAGAGATTATAGCTTCAATTACGGGCCATAGAAGAGGCCTTGGAAAAGTTGAAATAAAGAAAAAGTCTTAGTAAAGCCATCATCACCCACTTCAAAATCAACAACTGAGGTAAAAAAATTTGGTATTTCTTCAGTTTCATTTTCACATGATGTTATTTCTATTGGAAGCATTGAGGTACCCATTTTAGGAACCAACATGAGACTCCTTACCAAGATGAGGTATAATGGAGGAGGAATTGACATTAATGGCTAGGAATGACTCAGCCATTGGAGGTTGTAAAAAGACCTCGATTTACAATATTAGGTTACATTGAAAGAGAATGTACAAAGGCGATAGAAGCTTCAAAAGCATTGCTGAAACCATCAAGGAAGGAGGATGTTGAAAACACATCACAATCTACCCCTGACTCTGAGCATTGCATAAGAAAATCTAAGGCATATTCTTCTTTCCTAACTCGCACCATAGAAATCCAAGCAAGGTATAGAAGGTATCAATATTCTAATGTCCCTTTTGATTACAAGAATAATTATAATGATGAACAAAATTTGTGGCATAAAAAACCATGTACCTTTTGTGGCTTGTATAACCATGTTATTGCCAAGTGTTAGAAGAGAATGGCAACAAGGAAAATAGAAATACATGTAGACCCTTCTCCATGTTAGGGAAGGAGGAAGGTTAGGAAATTCCGGAGGAAGAAGAATTTTTGTAGCCATTGCAATAAGTGTGGACATCATAGAGCCACATTTTTGGATATCCATCCAAAGCAATGACCGAAGGACCAAAAATAACTTGAAAAGGAACTTATCAGTAAAAAAAATCAATAGGAAATCCAACTACAAGAAGAGAGCCCATCAACCTAGTTGAGTGAGAAATGGGTATCATTTTAAGTAGTTGAACATGACCATGTTTTTGTAAATAAAATGTTGTGAAATGATTATAAAAGTGATGAAGTATTTGCAATCACGTATGAAAGCAACATAGTGATATTTTTTGGCCTTTTTCTAATAGCTTGGGATTGGTCTCTATTATGTTTTTGATGTAAAACTGACCAAAGATTGTGTTATAAAATCTTGGCAAGTATGGGGTTTGCTTGGGTTACAATTGGTCTTGTAATTGAACATGCATTTTACAAGATGTACTACAAGTTTGCATATAGTACAAGTGTTAGTCCATCACTTATGGCTTTGAAGTAAAAAAATGAAGGAGAAGGAAGTGTGGCCTATTAGGGCATTTGTTGTGCAGATGGTGGATTATAACAAATTGCAGATAGTGTTCATGCTTTTGGAGGACCAAAGCTCCTCAGTGGGAAGGAATGATCCAAGTGGCTCAAAAAAAGCCAAAAATTCAAATTTTTTAGATTTAATCAAAACTAGGACTAGAATATGGAGCTCATTATCCTAATTCCAACAATGCAAAAAACACTCAAATCTGAGTTCGTATGCTCAAGATATTTGCTATCAAAGTTTTGGTCAACATGGCCCTACCAGCTAAATTTGGGAGTGGTAACTAAATTTGGAGGCTCGCTAAATCTGGAGGTTCAGCTAAAAGTGGTAGAAGCTGCAAAATTTGGAAGCCACTAATGAAGTGACAAATAGGCACATATCGATAGTCAAAAGTGGAAAAATTGTTGCATACTTGATTTTGTCGATGACTCTAAAAATCTCACCGGTAGTTTTGAATCGTTAAAATAAAATCAATATTATACTATATTTAATATATTATATATATATATATATTATATATTATATATATATATATATATATATATAATATTTAGAAGGGTGGCGGACCATAAACCCCATCACCTCAATCAATATATATTAAATACGTTGTATGGGTGTGGGCCACCGCCAAACAACCATGTCACATTTTGAAACAAGCTCAATAGGATTTGAACCCACCTAACAACTCGATCAGCCTTGCCCAATGGGTGACCCTCCAATTTAAAAAAAACGACACCAAATTCAAATAAAAGTACCAACCAATTTGGGGGATACCTGCAAGTTTGACCCTGGGACTTCTGCCCTCCTATTTCTGACCACCCAACCTTGCGCCAACTTGGAAGACATTGTTAATTCTGTCGATGACAATTAGTTAAGGCTCATTTCTACCATTCAACCAAGCCAAAGGAAGAGTGCATGAAACTAGGAATTTGAATTATAGACAGAAGGAACTATGATGGAGGTGGAACCATGATTTGTGGAACCATGACTTCAGATGTGGAACCATGCATTGGAAGAATCTTAAAGGAATCTTTTAGATTCCTTGGAGCTAAATTTTTATAGAGTCTAAATTATGCCAAGTTTATACTAAGATTAACCAGAATTTTGCTAAGAGTTTGATTGATCAGTTTTCTAATATGAGCAACATATTTTTTAGAAGAAGAGTGTTAAGGGTGGAGCCATGAAGGTGGAACTTTGACACATGAATCTGTATGGAATCTAAAATATTCCTTGGAGGCCCAAAATTGACAGTTTTAAAACCAAACCAACTTTCTTCTCATTTGACTTGGTTTTTTGCAAGGAACATGATGGCATTATTAGTTTCTTAATTTGAGTAGATCAATTTCATTCAACCCAAAGAAGATAATGTTTGAGGAATCTTTGATATTCTAGAGGGGGCTATATTTGACCGACACGAAAGGTGGTCGAGTTTATAACTCATATTTCTCGATTTTTCACAGGGAACATGATGACACATGTTATTTCTTCATCTAAGTATCCATTTTTCAAGCTTTCCCGGACTTGGAGGTATAAGGTGAATTATTTCTATCTGTTCCTTTGATTTTTGTTTAGATGATGATTTGAATTAGAGATCGATGTATGCCACTTTGTGAGAGGATCATTGTATGCCACTTTATGTGAGAGATTTTTCCTTTTTCATGCTAGAGGAGAGCTTTTATGAGTGAGAGTTCTTATAGGAGAATGTGTCGTGAAGAGACATTTCACTCTAGTTAAGGGGGTTCATCCTTGTATTGGAAAATATTGCACAATGTACTCCTAATTTTGCGGCAAATAATGAAGCGGCCTCCTCACTCTTAACATCAGGCCTGGAGACGTAGCCCACACTAGGTGAACTCCATTATCATATCATTCTTTTATGGTTGTTCATGATTATTGCTTCTTGTTTCTTGTTGATGGATTTCTACAATTGTTTAGAATATGCATTGCTCATGATTTTACAAGAAAATTTAATTGTTATTAAAAGGTCCTGTATCATGGGGATTTTTGTTTGAAAGAACTCACGAAAAATTTCTAGATCAATATATTATTATATCATCAAAAAATACTAACAAAAATTTTCTAAGGAAGGGTTTGAGAATGGAATTCATCAAACCTTGAAATGTGGAAGGTGAATTAGTAAGGCCAAAAGGCATGAAGAAAAATGACATTCATGAGTTCTGAATGCTATTTTTGGAATTTCTTTAGTCTTCATTATAACTTTATGATATATTGAATGAATATCCAACTTGGTGAAGAAAATTGGTCCATATAATTCATCCAACAATTCATTAATGACATGAATTGGAAAATCACCTTTAATAGTGAGCTTGTTGATCTCCCTATAATATGCACACAGAGGCCATGATCCATCCTTCTTTTGTACCAATATTACTGAAGTAGAGAAAGAACTTTGTCTAGGTTGAATTATGCCTTCCTCTTGCATTTTTGCAACCTTATGTTCAATTTCACTCTTTTGGGTATAGGGATATTTGTAAGGTCTAATGTTTGGAGGAAAGATTCCTGGAATCAAGTGAATAACATGGTCATGAATAGGTGGGAGGCCTTTGGGAGTCTCAAATATCTTGGAATGATTGTCCAATATTCTTTGGACATTTAGAAAAGCAAATGATTTCAATGTTTGAACATCTAGTAAGCATATTTCTTCAATTATGACTCTTTGGTATTTCTTCAAAAACTCTGTCATGCCATTAGATCTTATTATCTTCCCTGGTTTCCCTGTGATACCCCTTAATTCAATTTTAAAATCTATTCTCCCCAAATATCGTAACCATTGGACTCCTAATATAACATCAACACCAACCATTGGAATGAAAAAAATTGGAATATTTAATACATATCCCCCCATGGTTAGATTGATATTATGGAACTTCCCTTGGCAATTTATAGTTCCTCCATTTGAAACCATGACTTTACACTCTAGTGCTAGATATAGAAATCGATTCAATTCCTTGGAAATCTTACAATGACTAAAATTATGGGTGCTACCATAATTGATTATCACTTTTACTTTTTTTTCTTGATATATCCCTCTATCTTGAGACTTTGAGGAGTGTTGATTCCTTCCAATGCATTATAATATATGCTTGTATTCATTTATTCTTTCTATGAGGTTGGTTCTTGGTGTATATCCTTTTCTTTTAATGTTTCTTGTTCCTTTTCTTCCTCCTCTTCATAATCTATGTAAACTAATTTATTCTCAACACACTTATGACCCTTAGTGTATTTGCTATCACAACTGTAACAAATCCCTTTTTCTCTTTTTTCCTTCGGATGTTGTGGTGTCAACCTTGTAGGTTATGAAAGGCTATGAGTAGCAACACTTCCATATTTATAATTGTGAGTAGTATACTTCCTTGTTGCCATAATTTTTCTTTCACCTTTTCTTTCCACCTTGAATGCCTTCTTTAATGAATTAGGTTCCCAAAGGCAAACCTCGTGTTGGATGTTATCATTTAAAGTCCCTATGAAGACATCAATCCCATGTTCCTCTGGAATATCATTTACATTGATATTTAATCTTTGGAAAACCTCAATGTGCTCTGCCATTGAACCCTTTTGTTTGAGATTTATCAATTGGTTAAAAAAGGTATTTCTCTTTGTATCCTCATGTTGGCTTGAGGGGGCCTAACCCAGGTTCGAAGTTGTTCACGCCAAGTAAAAAACCCCTAATTGTTGGCCCTTTTGGCAACAACTTGCATAGCACAGGCTACAATCTCAACCGAAGCAGTATTGTGGGATACTAGAACTGGGTTTCTGCATCAAGAGGCCTGTGTGATGGTCTTCCCAAGGACCTTAGGACTCACATCTACCTTTGCGTAGATCTATTTCTTCTTATTAATGAACTATTGTAGATCTATTCCAATAGCTTCCAACTCTTCACAAAGATCTTATATTGTTATTAACATTCATAAAAGATACAAATCCACTACTTTCGCGTAATAAAAAAACATTAATTCACATGAGTCATAATAGATCGCGCAGATATAAAAACCTAACTGAAACAATACAAGGCACAGATGCACATATTTTTCTCAAAATAGTCTTTATTAAGTATAATCGTTCAGATACAGACTTCTTATCCCTGCACACCTAGTTGCAGGGGCCCGTGCACTTAGTTGAAGACATACCAAGGTCTCCATGCACTCAGTTGCAGGAGCCTTCCCCTTCTGCCTAAGTATAGGAAATAGACTTTTCCTACCCTAGCACCTTTCCCTTACAATGATTCTTCACTAAAAGTTTCTTTCTAAGACTCATTATGACTCAACTACTTATAGAATTTTAATTACAATACCATGGCCTGTGGACCATGGGCAAGTCTCAAAACCATCCTATCGCATACCCATATAAGGGACTTTACCTCCTTTAACAAAAACTATTACAAAAATTGACTTAACTAACAAAAATTCACCCCAGGGACCCCATCCCAACAAGCCTCCAACACAAATATGGCAACTCACCCTCAAGTCACTCAGTTGGCTTCTCCACTTTATTATAGAGGTTACTAAACCCTAGATTCAATACTTCAAGGTCTATTGTGCTTTACGCTATGGCCTATTGCACTTCTTCTACCAGCTTCTCTGTAGTTGGCCCATCGATCATGAGGGACAAGGTCCTCTGTGTCTGTTGGAAAGTCTTCAACTTCTATTGGATATCCAGAGTAATCTGGCTCACTTCCTCTGCCCATGGTTGAATCCAAGCCTTCAAAACTGCTTCTTTTCATAATAGCTCCTCAACCTATGCGAAGTGTTGGACTAGGGCTAAAGTGCGAGAAGTCACCCTCATCTCATCAAATTTCTGTTATGCCTAATTTATCTTTGTACCTAGTCACTATAGGTTTGAGTCCTCCTGCACAGTGTTCCATAGCTTCATTGCATTTTCAGAAAGACCATTGTAGCTTGATGCTACATCATCCGAAGTAGACATGTGTTCTTTTATGGTTGCGCTGCACTGCCTCCTAACCTCTAGCAGAGTAGTCGATTGAAGTTTCAAATGCAATTTCTAGATATTCATCTGAAATTCAAAAGTAACTCGGCCTACCTCATCCTTAGATTGTCACACTGTAGTAGCCAATTTCCAAATCTTTCTTGAATTTTCCACATCCTCTAGAATGTGTAGTTCTGGTACTGAATTAAACGCTTGTGTAATTGCTGCTTCGAGGCTCTGGCTTCATGTTGCTAGCTCTTCTTTTTCCTTAAGCGCCGGAGCCTTTTCGATGAAGATCTCCTTATTTTTCATTTTGACTTTGTTAATTACTAATAGCACACGCTGCTTTTTTATCTAAAGCAATGGATTCATTTTTTGGCTTGAGGAGGCTTGACCCAGGTTTGGATTTATTCACCCCAAGCAGCAAAACCCTAACTTATAGCCCTTTCAGTAACAACCTTCATAATGCAGGCTGTAATCTCACCTGAAGCAGTATTGGAGGATGATAGAACTAGGTTTCTTCATCTAGAGGCCTGTGTGATGGTCTTCCTAAGGATCTTAAGACTCATATCTACCTTAGCGCAAATCTATTTGTTCCGATTGATCAACTACTGTAAATCTATTCCAATAGCTTCCCACTCTTCATGAAAGTCTTAAATTGTTACTAACATGCATAAAATATATAGAACCACTACTTTATTGTAATAAACAAGAATTAATTCACAAAAGTCATAATAGATCATGGATATATAAAAACTTAACTAAAACAATAAACAAGGCAGAGATGCACGGGCTTAGCTCAAAACAATATTTATTAAGTATAATCATTCAAATACAAACTTCTTATCCCTACGCACCCGGTTGTAGGGGCCTGCACACTCAGTTACGAACTTACCAAGGTCTCTGCACACTTAGCTACAGGAGCCTTCCCCTTCCTCCTAAGTACAGGAAACAAACGTTTTCTACCTTAGCACCTTGTCTTTACAATGATTCTTCACTAAAAGTTACTTTCTAAGACTCGTTATGACTCAACTACTTATAGCCTTTTCATTACAATACCATAGCCCACGGACCATGGGAGAGTCTCAAAACCATCATATCGCCTACCCATACAAGGGACTAATGCCCCTTTGTCTCTTACTTAACTTCATACTCCCTTTCCACATTTCACGAATACTTACCTTCTTTAACAAAAACTATTACAAAAATTGACTTAACTGACAAAAATTGACCCAGGGACCCCATACCAACACCTCATAATGTGCTACCAAGTCTTCTATAAAAATTATCCAAGTTACAATTTATTTACAAGAACAAAGCCTTCAATACCACACATATTGATTTTGTTCTAAATATGGAGATGCAATGCTTACCTTTGTGTGTGCAACACATCATGTTGATCAAAGAATTGCTCCATCTGTAGTATCCATGTGAACAGATCCTTGTTATCAAACTTCCTCATATTTCCCTTTGGAATGTGGTAGTCTTCAACCCACTATTTGAATCTCTAAAATCATAATTCGTATTGCTTTAGTCCTCATCATGATTTCCATGCAGCACCTTCTCACCACTAGGAAGCATTTCATCTAGAAACTTTGTCAAACTTTCATGGTCCATTTTTATTTATGTTTTTAAACCATCCTTCAAACCTTCAATATTAACATTCATCATTGCTTCAAATGTGGATTTTAAACCATTCTTCAATCCATCCATCTTATCTTCCAATTCGTTTTTTGTTACTCTTTGTGTGAGTGAAATTCGTTGCACTTGGTCTCATAATTTTGTTATATCATGTTACATTTCTTCCTCTTCTTCATGTGTCATACTAGAGGTTTTTTTTCCTTACTAGGTGTATCTATTTTCTTGTTACGAGTCATACTGGGATGAAATAATGATTTATATGCTTGACTATTCTCTTTGAATCACTTAAAGGCTTCTTTTTTTTAAATACACACCTTTTTCTTTCTTTTAGGAGCTCAATATTGAAGTTGTTGTATCTTTGTGATTTCGGCTCTCTAAGGTCTAATATTTCATCTTGTGGTAGCCCTCTAATTCTTCTTTCTAATGCCATAAATTAGACTGACACTAGATTCCTCAAAATAAATTTATGCCCAATCTCCCACTATCACTTGATTATGGACTAGTTTAGTAGGTTGAACTTGTACGGAATTCCACGTGTCACTGTTTCAACCTTCGTCCCTGAAAATGAAACATGATAAACTATAGTCAATTTTTACGAAATTCAAATCTGATGCTTGCAGAAAAAGTTATTGGATCGAGGGGGAAACCTCCTTTACATCACATCAATGAAAAATTATTGGATGATACAAATGACAAGACGTCCTTGGTATATATAGGAGTCTAAAGGGTCACAATATAATTAAAGCCTACATAACAATAATAAGGTATAAAGGAAACAATAATAACAATAATAGGCTTCTATAGAGCACAACAATAACAATATGGGGGCTAAATACAATAATAACAGTAAAAAAATACACTAATATTATAGAAACCTAACATAACCTTAACTGTTTATATTCATTGAAAGAAACCTATATTCATTAATGGTTATCATAAACACATTTCCTTCGTATTTCGAACATTAAATATATGCCTATATTACTTAAACTTTACCTTCCCGTTTATTTTATAGGAACCTCTACATATTAGTCGAAAGACGCATATTACATATACTATATGTTAACAATACATATTCTATTCCCATGTCCCATGTAGGATGATTAGTCGTCTATACAAATAATGAGAAGAAAGGAAAATTTTATTTCAAAGTTTCTAAAAAGAGAAAAGGTGGTGCTCTTAGTTGAAATATATATTCAGTGGTCCTTTGGTTTCGAAGTTCAATTTGAAATTTACATGTGGAAACTGCATGTTACCGAGTTAAATTATTATTTTTATTGCACATCGATTTCAAAGCAACAACGCAAGTGTGCCAAACAAACGTTTGGCGTTCATGATTTTTCGATTCAATGCACAGAATTGGACCTGCTAACTACCATAGTTTTTGTCTCATAAGTTTATGATTATTGAGTCCAATGTAATGTTCACAGGCCTGTCGAACCCACTGAAATTTTCCATGAATAGGGAATGATTTGAAGTTTAGAGGCATTTATGGAATGATTTGAAGTTTAGTGGCGATATATTTTAAAATGATCAATGCGACTGATCTACGAAAAAGAAGAAAAGTGTGAAAGATGAATCACAAGGTATACTGGTAAGAAATTTGTATTTATCATGTGATCCTTACACATGGCTCCGCATGACAAACAAAGTTGATTTTGCAGCTAATTTAATACCTGGTTTAGTGATAACCATCCTAGATTTATGTTAAATACATATCTAATATGAGCCTAGAGGGATCCAATTTCTTCGTGTGCAATTTTTTTATGAGTGGACATTATTTAAATGTTTTGTATAGTTATTTAATTTTATAATTTTTAGATTTTAAAAAAAATATATTTTGGCTTACATGAGAAAAATTTCAACTAATAACAGAGGTACACTCTTACACATCATATTGGTTTGTAGAATGAGCCTCTCGGCTCAACTAGCAATGGTGTCGCCAAAATTATTATTTGAAATCAACCAGAGTTTTAAGAAGATGATTTAGTGATGGGTTATACTCAATATTGAAGAATACACTAAAATATTTGGGGCCAATAACTTGTAGAAGATTAAAAGATACAAATCTACATATTTCATGTGATTTGGAGATTTTTTTGGAATACTTGAATTCACAATACATTTTGGATTTTTTGGGAATTAAAGTTGCTATGTAAATTCTTCTCTTTGCTATGTTTTAGTCTTTCTTACACTAA
This sequence comes from Pinus taeda, assembly GCA_000404065.3. Classification (NCBI taxonomy): domain Eukaryota; kingdom Viridiplantae; phylum Streptophyta; class Pinopsida; order Pinales; family Pinaceae; genus Pinus; species Pinus taeda. The sequence continues at coordinate 63,071 of APFE031722485.1, forward strand.
CCTTAGCTTTTGTAAATAATGTGTGAAGTAATGTCCTAAATTTTAGTTTCTTTCATTTATTTAGCAATTTTCTTTTAATTTTGTTTTTATTTATGTACATATGTTTTTTACGTTTAATTCTGATAACCCTTATTTTCTTGGCTACATGTCCTTTAACATTTAGTTGTTGTAACAAATAAATCTTATTCATTAAATAATTTAATTATATATTTGACATAATGAATTAAGGTTTTTTCCTAAAATAAATACATATACAACAATTTAACTATATGATTAGAGAATTAATTACACAAGTTGTTTATTTGGCTTAATGGTGAAGTTAGTAGTCATGTAACTTGGAGGTCATAACTTCAAACCCTGATAAGTTCATTTTGTTTAACTAAAATTATACTAATAAAAATGGGTTAATTAATTCTCTTTCACAATATTAAATTTTTGTACCATGAAGTCTTGTTCATTATGAATTAACAATGCATATCATACTAATGATCAGAGTTTTAATATCATAGCATAAGTATATCATACAACAACTAAAATATTATTAATGTGCAACATTAAGTTTACAATATGCATTCATTTATTATTTTTCCACTTGTGCATCTAATGTTTGGCATTAATAATGATGGTTATTGTTTAATTGATCATCCATTCATAAAGGGGACTATAGTCAATCTTCTCATTTCTTGAATTTATAAATTACTTGTAGCTTAGGCCCTACGGTAATCTAGGGTCCAAACCTTATAGAACTAATTGGTTTGCTTATGTTTGTATATATTTTTGTGTTTAGGGTTAGTGTGCCTAGTTTTTTGTTTTTTTTTCCTTGACTAGTGATTGGGTTAAGTTGCACTATTGTCAGCGTGGACTCAACTATAATTCGAGCAAATTTAAACTACCAGATAGTGTTCCCATTACTTCTCATCACCCTCTGAGAACTCTGAGATGTTGATGTGGGTGTAGTTCCAGAGCGAACCTTACATTCTGAAACAACAAAAGACTATACTTAGGGCACACTTGGATATCCCACACAAGAACGACTCAACAGCTCATGAGTAACAATCAACCTCCTAAGAATGATATTACACATCCAATATCACATTACTTGGGCACCAAAATACGTATTCAATAAAATTATTTGTCTTTCAATCATGATTGTACTTAAGACCTCTTACAACATTGTCCAAAACCCTTATTGGGCATACCTTCACACTCAACAATCATCAAATTAAGGACAACGGGACTTACATCCTTTAGGAATGTGGAACAACCTTATGGATCCTCAGTCTTGGGCAGAAACTTGACTGAGATTTTCAACCTAGATTACAAACCTCTGCAACCCCACAATTTGGACAAACTTAGTCACTTAGATGTTGTGATATCCTCACTTATAGACCTTTGATCTCCATCCCTTCTCCTTGAGGGGACTCGAACCTTCTATTAGGATCCTATAAATATAGTAGTCATGTATGTTTATTTATCCCATAGGGATATTGTAAAAAATACTATTTACTATTCAAAAGTGTTTAGATAAAGAAAAAGGTATAAAATGGGATTTAAAAAAATGTATATATATGACAAAAATAAAAATAAAATTCCAAGGTATAGGTGCACTTCCTTAAATGTTGTCGTAATTATTTTTTATAATTGTTAATCATTATGTTAATTAATCAAGGATTAATTGATGTGTTGTAAATAAATTATGTTAATTTGACATCTTTGTCAGCGTCGATAAAGCCCAAGTGAGATGCAACGACGACTATTGTCCCCACCTAGATCAACGGTGGAGGACAAATTTCACCCCCCCCCCAAATCGTTCAAGACTTAATGGAAAGGGGGGCGGGGGGGACGACGGGTTTGAAAAGAGGTTTAAATAAACATTGCCCCGACTACATATCAGTCCATTGGCGTTTTTGGGGGGTCCCTTCCCGATACAACTTACCACCTTTACCCCCCCTGAAAATCGGCATCTCATGCCTCCTCCCACCTAATCACCCTCTCAACATTCACTCAAATCCAACTTTCATCCATCCCACCATTCACTTATGCCCACCTTTCATCCATCCTGCTATCCATGTCACCTCCCATCCATGTCACTTGACCATTACCTTTCAAATCACCCACTAAACTACAAATGAACATTAAGCAATAAAATCCTCCTGCCAATCGATTCGTTTCTAATCAAATACCCCACTCCAAAATGGTAATCAATCTGTTACAACTCCTATGAATCCCTTTATAAAAATCCCTCGAAAACAACAAATTTCCCCTTTCAACACTCATTTGAATTTTGCAAGTCCAACTCGAAGCATTTTGAAGTTACCAGCACCATTTGAAAGCCAGCTCCCTCTGAAATTTCAGTTAAACAACAATCTGGTAGCTATGTTTCTCCATTTTTCCTTATAATTAAAAATATCATCACATAAGGGAAAAGGAAAGATGCCCAAGGAACATCCCATGATTCCCCCTGTCCCTGATCTAGATAGGACTTCCTTGATTGATACAGAATATAAAATAGTTGAGACCCAAAGCAAATTTGATTTATATGAGCTCCATAATTGGGCGAAGCAAAACTTCTTGGATCAGACTGATGATTTAATCATCTAGGAATATTTTCTCCCTCAATTTACCTTTCCTCAAAATCTATTTTCCCTAAATTCACTACCTGGTGTCATCTCAGATACCTCCCAAGCCAAAAAGTAGTAATTGCCCAAAACAACGAGGTCATGTTTTCCATTTCCCCAGAGAGCATTTATTGAGCCTTACAAATAGATCGTCATGCCTCTCTACATCCATTTTCCACTAATGCACTAATGGAAATATATAATAAAATTACTTTCCCCCAGCAAGCCCACATTTATGAGTGCTTTCTACTTGAGAATGTTGATTTACCTAGAACGAATCCCCCATACTCTACTTTTATTTTCCTGGAAATTTCAAGGCAATTCATTTCTATGGTTACTTTCTTATTAGGTTATCATACATACCAGTGGGTCGATGACGTAGTATTAGTATTTTTATCAATATTTGCAGTTGGTTAGAAGCCTTTAGTTCTATTCAATTACAGTGATTTTTTATCGGATGTCATACATGAGCAATTTTTGAAGTTTAAAGCTCAAGGTATGTTCAAACACCAATTAATTTTAGTATATTTAATGTTATTTTACCAGGCAGACATGTTCAATTTCTAATTGAAGAAAATGGATGATCAGGGTACCCCATTATCAATTATTCATGCGACTTCTCTGGTCATAAGAAACTCATAAGAGTATTCATACACTGATTTTATGGATAAGTTTCTTCACACATCCCTATGTCTACTCGGTAGTGATGTCATACCAAGAATTTCACTAGATATCAAGAAGGTTTTTCACCTTTCAGAGAATTCAAAGGTTGGATATTGGTATTTATACAAGAACTATACAGAAATTAGAATCTATGGGTGTGAGCTTCCTCCCTAAAGATTACCGATGTTCGTACGAGTGATAGTTTTTTCCCTGGAATATTCTATACAGATATTGAATATGGATGAATTACACTTTGTATCAAATAAGAAGAAGGAACATTTTAAACTAAAAGCACATGTAGGTCTCTATATTGTAAATACTAGAGGAATAGCAAAAGAAGTTGAAACAATTTTAAAGCAAATGAAATTCAAACTAAGTTTCACATGGTCTTATGATCCTTTAGGAATAATTTCAAAGTTGAGGGTTAAAGAGAAGAGCACTCCATATGCACATACACCTAGGCTAGAGATAGAGAAATATGATAACCAAGAGAGGTGGACAGAAAACACACTTCAGAAGGTTGAAGAGAAGTTAGTCAGTCAATCTTCCTTGCAAACTCCTATTCCTAAATATAAATAAATCAAGAAGCCAATAGAAAGTATGTCCCCTACAGAATCAAAAGCTCAAGTTTAATATTTCCTTGTGTTCAATAGAAGAAGGAAGGATCCACATACAACTACCCAGTCTGATAGTTAGACTGATCCTCAAGTAATCACTATTCAAGAAGAATCCTCATAAGGAAGAGATTTACAGGAGAAAACTACTATGGTTTTGGCAGGCACTCCTACCACTTATTTCCCATATGTAGAGGAGACAACTGAGTCTCCTATCTCTTCCTCCTATCAGATTCCACCAAAGTAGGGAATTTTTACAAGGTATAGGGAGATCAAGTTGAAGAATGAAGCTCTAAAAGCTTCAACATATTCAGAGTTCTGGAAGAAAAATGCCACCACTCAACATTGATTTCTATATGCATTTGACTCAGAAAAGGAGTAGTTCCAAATGGCCTTTTTGGAACCTAGAGTGCCAACTCCTAGAACTTTGGAAGATTATAAGGCCTCCTATTTTTGGTTGATACCAAGAAAGTTCATGCAATCGATTAAATTGATTTTCATAAGCAACTAGGTAAGATGATTTACTCGACACTGACCATCTCAACCATGTGTCATGCGGAAAGAGTTAATCTTGCGGACAAAACCAACCTCCCTAGAAGCCTAAGACTTTCTAGTGACAAACAAGACAATTAAGAGAAATCCTTCGCTAAACATGCATTTACCATACGAGAAATCAAGTGTTTTAGATCCTACCTGTAGTCCAACGTTGTTGTAGTAGTCTAGC
>APFE031722485.1:100316-129133 GCA_000404065.3 Pinus taeda
GTAGGAGCTATGAATTCATGATGGATAGGACTCCTGCCTACAGGGTTCAAGTCAAAACACGACCCCTTGACCAGAAAGTAGGGATTACACACAAGATTTCAGGGGCGCGGATGAGGCCGAGTCCGAGCAGGACTTGGTAGAGATTGCGGACAGTTGATTTGCTACAATTACGGAGGACCAGGACACTATGCCCACGATTTAACTAATCCAACACATCCATCGTGCAAGTATTGCACGTTGTTTGATCATGAAACAAAATATTGTCCCACGTTGATATCAAGGATATGAGACAAAGGGGCACTACCACCTCCACTGACTTAGAACCTTCAGATGATGAGGTCTGAGCCACATGAGGAAGATGAAAACATAGATATAGTGCTTAGCAGTGGGATCATGATAGGGGATGACAAGGGAAAATAGCCAAAAAATAGTACATGGGTTCACAAAGCTCTTACGAAACAGGTTGAGTTCGATTTGGAGTGCACTTGTGAAACCTTGATGGAAGCTAAGAAGAGCTTCACTGAGGCCTCCACCTTAGGAAGCAAGGATAAGCCTGAGTCAGAGATGGACCCTTTTATGCTCACAACTTTCCTGGAAACCTATGTGAATATTTTGTGTGACAATAAGGTTGTGAAAGGGCTACAACAACTCATCAATAGATGTGCTAGGACCATGCCAGGTGAACTGCGCATATTCCAAAAGATTGGTAAGAATAAGACAAATATGGGGAGTGAAATGAGACTCACCGCATAGATCAGAGAATACGAAATAGATCAAGTCATTCTAGATTTGGGGTCAGATGTGAATGTTCTACCAAAACAAACATGGGAACGTATGGGGAGACCTATGATGCAATGGTCTCTAATTCAGCTAAGGGTGGTGAATCAATAGAAAATCATCCCCATGGGACAGCTACAGGGGGTGACCCTGGACATTGAGGGAGCAAGCACGCCGGTAGATTTTGAAGTAATAGAGATAGTGGATGATAGAAATCCCTACCCTGCACTCCTGGGAATTGACTTGTCTATTAGTATGAATGGGGTAATCAATCTAAAGAAGCGAAAGATGATCTTTGAGAAGAAATCATTGTGCATAATAATACCCCTAGATCCTGTTGAGGGATCGTGCTATACAGAACCAGTCTGTGACTATGAAAGTGATGATGATCTAGACTACATCTATAAGATAATAACGTGAGACCAAGACTAGGTGAATCTCACTGCAAATGGATGGATTAGATGGGATCGTGAGAGTTCCTACACTTCAGACTTCGATGAATAAATAGAGCGCTGGTAGAATCGGTTACACGAAGTAACTACCTTGAATTGCAACACGATGACTTGGTAATTGTGTTGAGTCTCGTCAAAGGTAAGGAATCTACCTACTTATGATGGACTAAATGAGGTAGGTATATTTTTTGATGCGTTTAAAAGGGAGTTACTAGAAAATTAGCGCTTCCAGGCCTTGGACTGGGCACTACATGCTATGCCCACAAGATGGTGGGGCACACACAAGGGAAGCTTTGATGATTGGCAGGAATGTAGGAGGATGATGAGAACATGATTTGGGAAGCCTAAGATGTGGCTGACAAACAAACACGATGGGTGGAATGATCTGTGTGCTCATCTAGCCAAACAGAGACGAGCTTATGGAGACCATTTTAAAATGTTTACAGATCGCTCCGCGCTAAAGTACCTAGTGAATAAGCCTGTGTTGGGGGGGTGAATCTATAGATGCCTCTTATTCTTCCAAGAGTACAATTTTGAATTTATTGTGAAGCCTAGAAGATTGATTGCAGGACCTGACCACCTATCGCGCATCGGAACAGGGGAGGAACCCACTAATTTGGAGGAAGGATTACCTAATGCACATCTCTTTGTGTGTGTGCCGCAGATGGACATTTTGAGGATATAATACACTTCCTTGTAGGTTTTAACCCCATACAAAAATTACCTACATACGAATTCTAAAACATAGAAAATAAAAAATGCGAGAGCATAACACATAAAACACATATACACAAAGATTTTCCCCTTGATCCCAAAACTCGGACTACTAGCTTGCTTTTTCATTATGTTCCTTTCAATGTTACAATACATATTTATATATGCCAAAGCATAGAATACCATGGACTGAAAACCATCGTGTCCAAAACCATGGACCGAAAACCATCGCATCCAAAACCATGTGCGAAAATCATGCACAAAACCATAGGTAGGTCCGCCCAACCTAATATAGGGTCCAAAAAACAAAATTTTCTAGGGTGTTGCCCCGGACCCCATAGAGGGGGATTACTTGCACCCCTCAAACCCCCTTGCTATGCAATCGGAGCAACGAAGGGGCGGCTCCGCCCCCACTCTAAGCCCCCAGTTAACTATGTGGGCTAGTCTTGGAAAGAATATAACACAACCCAACATTCCTAACAACGGGAACTGCACCGGAAGGATACTCTGTCTAGCAAAAGAAGGATTTAGTGGTGTGTGCGGTATATTTCTTTATCATTGTTGGGCATCTATACAAGATGGGGGCTGATGAGATATTGCGAAGATATGTACCATAGTTTGAGAGAAGCAGCATCCTCACAAACGCTCATGGAGGTGCTGTGGGAGGACATTATGTGGTGAGAGCAACTGTGCAGAAAATTCTATGCGTAGGGTTGTGGTGGTGAACCCTTCATCAGGATTCAAAAGCATATTATAAGGCATGTGATGTATTTTAGCAAATAGGCAGGCCATCATGGAGGGATGAAATGCCTTTGAATCCACAAATGATGTTACAACCTTTCGAGAAGTGGGCAATAGATTTTGTAGGACCCATTTAGCCACAAGGGAAGATAGGGGCGAGGTATATCATCACTGCGACGGAGTATTTGACATGATGGGAGGAGGTGTAGCTTATGAAGGATTGCACAGGTGTGATGGCTACAAAGATCCTATTTGAGAATGTATTAACGTGATTTGGATGTCGAAATATTTTGATGAGTGATCAGGATATGCACTTTCTGAACAAAAGGATTAGCGCACTAATGGAAGAATTTAAGGTATATCACCATAGGAGCACACCTTATCACACACAGGCTAACGGGACAGTGGAGGCACTCAACAAAGTGCTTGAAAAAGCATTGGCCAAGGTTTGCAATGCTCAGCGAAGTGATTGGGACCTATGCATACCTGCAGTACTATGGGCTTATTAGACGATGTGCAAGAAGTTAACAGGACAAACACCCTTTAGGTTGGTATATGGGGTTGAAGCGGTGATGCCCATGGAGTACATTGTGCCTGGTCTGCACATAGTGGCGCTCACGAGTATGACAGATCGCGGTGACCTAGAAGAAAGGCTTGCACAGTTGGATGAGCTTGAAGAAGAACGATTTTTGGCTCGATTTCATCAACAGGTCCAAAAGAAGCACGAAAAAGCATGGCATGACCAACATATTAAGATGTGCACCTTTAAGGTGAATGACTTGGTGTTGTTGTATGACAGTAAGTTTGATAAATTGCCCAGGAAATTCAAAATGCACTGGTTAGGGCCCTATGTTATTAAGGAGATTACTGACGGTGGTGTGGTCAAGTTGGTTAAGTTGAATGGGGATCCCTTCCTAGGAAAGGTGAATGGTAGTCAATTGAAGCCATACATAGGTGGCCCAACCATATGACTAAAGGAAAGTATCACAATATTAGCACTCTAGGCAGTTGAAAGGAGGTACAAGACTATAAACTACATTGCCTGGGTTGGGGAGCTATGCAATTTCATGACTGCGCGAAGCAGGGAAGTGTCACAGGGTCCGCGATAGCGCAAAGGAAGATACACTACTCGTGAAAATAGCACAGAGGTCCGCCGAAAAGTGACCATTAAAGTCACTGTTCACGATTTGATGGTCGGATTGAGGCCAAATGGAGCAGGCAGCAGGCATTTAAGGCTAAATTTATGTGTTAGATTCTTGAAAATTTGCCGCCAATCTAGCTTTAATGGGCCGAATGTGGACGGAATGGTCAGATTTGAATTCAAAAGGCCCTATAAATTACAAGTGGTTGTCTAGTAAAAAACACGTGGCATTTTGAAAACTCAGTTGTTGCGTGCTTAGGTATACATGAACCAAGACCTATTCGAGACTCTGAAAGCGAATTCATTGTTTGAGCAACTACTAGAGACACTGCAAGAATTGTGGAATAGTGCTATCTCAGCACTCGTAGAAGCCATGGACATCGAAGCACTAACAGCTAAGGAAGCTGCACAAGAAATTGAGGTAGTAGAAGCTGCCTCAGAGAGCGTTGGAGTGGTAGTTGAAGTCCCTAAATTACCTAGGATGTCAACACCAAAGAAGGATAAGCAGAAGCAGACTATGCTATCAGTGCGTATCTCACCAAGAAACCCACAGAGGACCAAGCTCACCTTGCAGGAGAAGGGGAAGGTCACTAACCTGGAGGCAAATGAGGAAGAATATAAAGAAATCTTGGTGGATGAGGAGGATGTGGAAATGGAAGTTGAAACCTAGGGTTTGGACCCTATTACCGAGTTACCAGAATATGTTCCACTGCACAAGGGCAAAGCCAAGGTGCCTAATGACATAGACAAGAGCAAGAGCTCCCTGCAAAATTCATTACTGCCAGATGACATTTCTTTATAGGGTGACGCTTAGAACGGATTCCTGTACTAAAATTCAAATATTGGGACCTCGCAGATCATGAGAAATTCTCACATTTAGTGACTGAGCATCTAATGCGCCGAAGGATTGATACGACTGCTAGAATGATTGAATTAGATTCGCGGAGATGGCTCAAGGATGTAGAGAAAGATTGGATGCTCAACCTTCTCTGCATAGCGCATTACCACCATGCTAAGTAATCGTCTTCGTCATTAGGTAGCTGTTGTGCTTGGTGCATGATGGGTGTTTGCCAATGGAGGAGCCCATTCCCATCATAGACCACTTGATTCATCGGATCACACAGCTGCCTTACTCAGGGGAGAATCCAGCCAATATATCAGAAGGAGAAGGTGGTGAGTTGGCCCTCGAAGAGGCTATGAAGATGAAATTCAAGTTGGAAAAGAAGAAGCGGCGATATTCCATCTCCAACATTAACAACACTGTAGTCAAGGTAGCAACACAAATATTAGTAGGGAAGGTGATGTGGAAGTACCGTGTGGATGAAGTACTCGCACTTCTGATTGCATTAGCAGCCCATTGTGCAGAAGGAGTCCAGTTCAACTGGGAAAATTATCTATGCGACGAGTTCCTTGCGAACTATCGCTAGGTACCAGATTAGGGCAAGATGTTCCTCTATGTGTGGCTCTTGCTCTCGATTGTACTGGTGGCATGGGAGCTACTAGAAGACAGCCAATTCGATTTGGTCACGCTGGACCTTCCAGAGGTAGTGAAGAACACTTCACTGTGGACGACCAAGGACACATAGTGCATAAAAGAAAGCAAGATATTTTGGATCTTGATGGAGATGAGTATCTGGATGGGGATCAATCGCAAGCCATGATTGTTGCCCATAGTATACGGCAGTTTGCAGAGATTTGTAGAGTTCAAAGCAGATTTCCACCATGTCTTTATCATGACACCGAAGGACCCTATGAAGACATGGCATAACTTACCATATCTGGAAACTGACGATGTTATCTTCGCAATCCTCGAGCCTTGGCCGCCAGAGTGGCGTGTTGCAATAGGCTCCGTGGTGGAAACGAATAAGTCTGCCACACAGCGAAAGAAGGAAGAAACAAATCTCATAATGGCGCAACTAGTTGAGAAACACAGAAAAGAGGAAGTGGATGCTAAGGCCTAAGCAGCGCGTAACGTTGTGAAACTGGAAAAACAACAGAAAATAGGAGGAGAAGACCGTGAAAGAAAGAAGTAACCTTCAGCCAGGGTCGAAGTAGAAATAGTGAGCCAATAGAACAAGGTGGCACGGACCCTCAAACGATGTCCATCCAACTCAAATGTCAGCGACCACAAGAGAAGGCAGTGACGTGGAAGAAAACCAAGGCCTCAATGACATCATTTGACCCAATCACCCTCACTGAGGGGGATTTGCATGATATTGGAGAAATAGTGAGCGATGTTATTGTGAAGGCCCTCCAACATTTCAGAGAGCAGTAGCAGTTGGTATTAGGGGCTCTCTGAACAGAGTTGCAGGAGTTGTAGGCTCGCACTCCACAGGATGGAACAATGTCCACTAGCCTCGCGATCGTCACTTCAGATGTCACAGAGATGTTATGCACAAAGGTGACCAACACGATAGTGCTACTAGATGGGGCACTTACTACAGAAAATGAGGCCAACAGGCCCATGGTCAGTAGCCTGAAAGGGGCGGGATTGAATATGTTTGCGCTCCCTTGAGAGACGCTCCACCTCTTGCAAGATGGAGTCACCGTAGAACTTAGGGCCCGGGATAGTCGCGCTCTGTAGGTGATGAGTGAGCAGTGTATCAACATCGAGCAGTTAGGATTGCAGCACAATGAGGCAGTAGAGCAGAATCAGGAGATCATGCAGGTTGTGGAGGAAGCCTATCGTATGGTCCCAGAGTTGGACATTTAGGCAGAAGAACCAGTTGAGGCTCACGTCCGCAAGTTGACCACAGGGGTGCGTGATGCTCAAGCAAAGATGGCCAGGATTCAACTGGAGTTGAACTTGCAAATCATAAAATTGTATTTGAGGGATCAGCCTTCAACCCCGTCGGAAGTCAGGGAACAACATGCCACCACTGTTGCAACAACAATAACGGTAGTTTTCAATGCATTATCATACTGCAAGAGACTTTTTGAACAATCATTTGAGGTCCTGACCACCCTATAGGAGGACCCGAATGTAGAGTGCCTGGAGACAAAGGCGTGTGAGCTACAACAAAGATATGATGAGGTCAAAGGGACCTTGCAAATGGTCGTCCTTACAGAAAGGTTCGCAATGAATGTAGGAGGAAAATGTGCTTAAGGAATAGGTGGATGTCACTCGACACAAAGAAGCGGTCTTTAAAGCATACCTATAGCCATGGATAGATGAGGCATATACGATCACAACCTCCATTAAAGGAAGGCTCATGACACTATAGGCAACTCAATAGAAGATTTATGGTGGCAGTTTAATGGCAGTCACCGAGCAGAGAGTGGAAGAAGTCCAGCAGGCAGCCGCTCAGTGCACTGTCAAGGTCGTAGTCATCCAAATGGAGCAGGGAGGTCTTCACGCTAAGATCTCCGCACCTACAGATTGACTCGAGGGTGAGTCACGATGTTTGTGTTAGGGACCTATTGGGCGCATGATTCCCCAAGGATAGTTTTGGGTCTAAAATCCCATATGTTGGTCAAATTTTGTAATCCAAGTGTAAAGACTCCACAGTTTTTGGTCATGAAGTGTGTAGGTGTTAAAGAGTCATAGGGTTATCCACCCTTATTTTGGAAATGTAATGTCGGCTGTAGAAGATCTACCCATGGTTTGCAAACCATGGGATTGTATAAATAGAGCTAATCTCTAAGTAGTTTGATGGAAATAAGCAAGCAATGGAGAGGAAGAAATTCATAGCTTAGAGAAAGAAGTCTAAGTCTTGGTCGTAGCATAGTTATAGGCTCTGTAGCTGAGTGTGTAGAGGCCTAGAGTAGAAGTTTGTAGCTAAGTGGGTAGACCCCTACAGCTGGGTGTGCAGGGTGGGTTGAGTGTGTAATTTTCCAGAATTATCAATAAATATAAGTATTCTACAATTTTTGCATCTTTACTTCCTATTTATGCATCTTGTTATATTGGGTATGAATTTCACTTATAATGATTATATAATGCACAAATATATGTAAATGTGTTGGTTAAATGAACGCAAGTAAGAACATCTGTTTACATGAAGCTAACTAAGATCGGTTAATAATATAAGTGAAACACTTAGGATAATTAAGAAATCTGTGTGGCTTGCTTCCATAACAACGTGAAAGTACCTAAGCCCCAGATTAGGGTTGCGCGAAGGTTGATCATATACTTTCACGAATGTATTGAAGGCCAGAACAGAGGGTTTGTCCTACAAGCCCTAGAGCAAGATCACCTGCGTGAAGGAAAGGATAGAAGAGATCAATGACATCACAAACCATCTCAAGGGTGTAGAAACCTGGTTCTAGCATCCCCCCATACTGCTTCTAGTGAGACTTCAATCCGCGCTATGTGGGATGATGCCAAAAGGAGCAGTACTGTAGGGATTTGTTTGGCTAATTAACGTTGAATCTGGGTCAGGCCCCTTCAAGCCAACACTTTCACCCACTACTTTGGGTACAAATCCCATGACTTGGTTACATAGCCCACACACCACATTTTTTGGGTCAACTCCTCACAAACGCAGTACCCAAGTGCTTGTGGGAGTACATCCTAAGCTACACATTCTAAAATATGTTTAGGGAGAAAATACTCATAAGTATTAAATGTGGTAAAAGCATGCTTTTTTCAAATCCTTCCTTCTATTTATCACCAAAATTTAGTACAATTAATACTTACAACAAAACCAATGTGTATTAAAGCAACATTGAATAAAACCATTAAAAACTCACTGTAATAGAGCTCCATATCATATTTAACTAGTTTATTTTCTAGACAAAAAAAGTTCATTGAAAATTGAAAATAATTTTCACCATGGTGTGTTACTTAGAGACCATTCCCTTTAATCTAACATGTAGACATATCAACTAAAAATTAAATATATTTAAATTATAATACTTTGACAGCTACAATTGTTGTTATTTCAACAAAAAGTTTTTAACATGTGAAACATGTTTATTTTTCTTATTGAAATTATATAATCATTCCTGGGCAAAATACTTGATGATTATCCATTTCATATTTTTAAACTATCATTTAAAAACATCAATTTATATTATGCCATGTCAATATTTAGAAGTCCAATAAGACTAAGTTCCATGCAAATTCAGAGATAATTTATGACATTATCTAATATAAGGTTTGATACAAAATATAAATATATGACACCCTAAAAGGGCACAATAACATACCACCAATGTCCAATTTTCATATCCATCTAATAAGAGAAATACATTTCGAAGTAAATTATTAACTGATACATATACATACTATTCCAAATGATGGTTTATTCCAAAATCTAGTTACACCAAACTAATGTCACAACTTACAAGTTTTTAAATTCCTTTGGTCCAATGATAATGAAAGAAAATAAATTCCTCAAATTTCAAGGAATCTATGCATTAAATCCAAAGAAAGAACGAAATTGGATATATGTGCAAACTAATCTCCTTGTATTTAAATTCATCTTGAGAAGCATAAAGGTAGAGATGCTATGCCATAGTAGCAAAATGCTTCAATCTGAATGTGTCACATTCTTTGCTGCATTTTTCAAAAGGTTGGTAAGATGTGGGCCACCTACATATATGAGATGCAAATGGATAAACAAATAATTAACACCTAATTCTCCAATATGTGTTGTAATAGGGCCTTGAATACTATACAAATTTATTCCTTTAAGGTTAATTTGACATAAAAATGCAATACTTTGAGCTTAATTACACTGCATAAAAATGTATCATGTTTATCTTCAAATTTATTTTGTCATATAAAACATAACTCGAGTTTGAAACATAGATCGATACTATTATAGATTTATTTAATGTTAAATTAGATGACATAACCAAAAAAATTCGTTAAAAAATAAATTAAAACTTTTCATGCAAAAAAAGTAAGACCTTTTTTGAATTTTGTAGCTATGCTCAGTCTTCATAATTAATATTTTTAGTCTTGATGTATTTATATGATAAATTTAAATCATTTTCTCCATGCTAGTGTGAAAAAGAAAATATTAAGGCATGTTCTTCATGTCCTTTTGAAAGGAGAAAAATTTAATTTTTGCCTCCAAAACAAAGCCAAGTTGGTCCTCCTTCTAGTCAGTTTGGCCCTATCATGGAGACACCCATTCAGATAGCTAGTCCACTATGTATATGAAGCATTCGACCTAACTCCTAGAAAAATTTATATCTCCTATTTGAGATCTTTTGAGGTAGAGAAAAATTCAAATTTGAGGAAAGAAGAAAATAAAAAATTTAGCTACTATATGATGAGGAAAAAGGATGAATCTATGTTGAAGATGGACAAAATCCAAAGGAAACTAAGGTTGAAGTTTTGAGACATAGGAAGGCTGAGTTTTTGAGGTAATCTAGAATTGCATTGCTGAAATATTGTGTTGTAGGAACGAACTTCTAAAGTATAAATTCGCTGCAAGAAAGAGTTGATTGGGTGAAGGAGCAGGCCTAACCAAATAAAATTTATTAGGTAGTGGTATGACTTGAATAGCAGGAAATGGATCAGGTTTGACCAGACATTCTTAATAACTAGATGATTGTGTGTCTCTTGTTGAACTGAAGAATTTCTCTAAGGAAAAAGGTTGTTGGTTTTTCATCTCATGTGGATTTTCCCAGGGTAAACTCTTCTACTCTTCATTTGTTTTTCTCTTCATTATCCTCATATCATATATTTTTTATTGTTGATGTCTTCTATGTTAATGATTAATGGTGGAATAATGGATAAGAATGTGAAAAGGAAATAAATTGTTTGAAGTAATTACCATTATAGAAGAAGCTATGAAAAATTAACATGGTATAAAATCTATGGTGAAAAAGAAACCCTGAAAAAGAAGTTGTCTAGTCATTCTCTAGGGCTTAATTTGTAAACTATCCCTAGACTCCTAGTTCAAGAATCAAAGGTCAATATTTTCCTTCCTGTTTGAAGAAAAACGGCATTCTTGCAAGTCAATACAAGCCTAAGAGTATGGTGTAAAGGAATGAGTCCTAGTTCAATACCACAATGTGAAATAAGATCAAAAATCCATATATGTTTATAAAGAAGAGGAAAGCCCTAAACCATGGTCTGTTTCAATAGGTTGAGGAATTTCGAAAAGGCCTCAAGATCCATTATGGCAAGTCAAAAATATTCAGCTGAAATAAAAACAACATTGAAATTTCATTGGATGAAGTTATTTGTTCCATTTCAATATCTTTTCTTCTAATATATTTTACTAAAGTTGTACCTAGTTTTGGAATGATCATATATTCGATATTAAATAAATTACTTTTTCAATAGGAGGATAACTAGTTTGAGTTTGTTTTTTGTTGCATGGTTTGCTATATATATTCAACAACATATTTTTATTTTTTTAATTTTCTTGTTGATTCAATATTAGTACTGTATTCCTTACCTTTTTCTTCTTTTATCTTCCATTTTTGGTTTTCTCTTTACTCACAAGTTTTTTCTAATTCGACTACTATTTTATTTTCATTCTCTTCTTTTCCTAATATTGAATTTTCTACTTTAGCTACATTTATTCTTTCCCCTTCTTCTTTCTTCCTTAGCTACTCAAAAATTCAAGGATTTTTTGTCTTATCATTTCAACCTCTTTCCTAGCCTTAGTCTTTTAAGTTTGTGCCTTGTGAATTAGATTAATTCTTAGGTTTCAATCTTTCTTGTACCTTTTCCTAAGAGTTTTCATTCTCATAAGGAAACTCATGATCTTAATATTCATGAGATATGTCCAAGTAAAAAAAATATTAAATGTTGCATTTCAAAACCAATCCTTTAGGATCATTCCCCTTGAACTATCCCCATGGGAATCTATACTCTATGATATCATTACTTGATTCATAATATCCAATTTACATGTTGTAGGCGATGAAATATTTCCATCTTGAATATGGTAGAGGAGAATCAGATGATGTAAAATGGTCTAATATGTTATCTCTCCATTCATAACCCATTTGGAACATCCTTAGGCAACAAATAAGGAGAATTAGTCACCTCATATATGCTAAGATAAATTTTGTCTTCCTTTTAATACCAACTACCTATGCTTCTCGACAAGATCATATCTTCTTTCAATTAATTTTGGGCAGTCCTTGTAGAATATGTATTTGTAGAATGGATCCAAAAAAATAATCACACAATTGTGCATAATTTCTCTTATATTTGGTTTCCCATAAACGTTGATGAATAAACATGAATTGGGTTCCCAACTAAAGTCAATCTCAATTTTATCTTGGGAAAGAATTGCTTGACAAATGATATTTAGTAGCTAAGAATACATCTAGAAAGTGTGGAGAATCTTATCCACTAAGTTCTTTTCTCTCTCAATAACTCTTTTCATGGCATATGATAAGATTGTTGTTGAATTGAATACATCGTCGATTATGATGAAACCATGCACAAAAAATACTTAAGCATCTTTGAAATGGATATAATTAGCCTCACCATGTAACAACACATCAACGCCATTGCATAAATATAGGGGTATCTTCGATTTTTCATTGTGTTTACCCCATCACTCTTACCAAAAGATATGTTTTATTCAACCCACCATCCTACGAATATTTTTTTAACATCAATATCTTGGTGAAATTGTTCTACAAAACTAGTAGTCATGAGTTTCCTTAATTCATGCAACCTATAGTTCTTCTACAATTAAAAAAGCTAAAAGAAGCTATACATCTTCCTTCATCATTAAGCCTTTTCATATTTTTATGTTTACTAACACAATCTATTTCCATAGAACATGGAATCACAAGGGTTCCAACAATGATAATATGTAAGTGATATCTTCTGATGATAGAGAAGACAATCATCAATATTTTTTATTTCTAGATCATTAGGAAAAATTACATCAGGATAATCTTCTTATCTGAATTTCCTACATTAACTCTTGATCTTAGAAAAGTTACCTGAGGACTTATGAGGGCATCATTGTCCTTAAATATGGGCCTCATTGGCTCAATATCAAGATTTTCCAATTGAATTGCATGTGTTTATTTTTCAAGAGTCATTTCCATGTCACTATTGAACAAATCTACAATTTAGAAAATTTCGATAGTAGGATTTTTTATCAGTAAATTGTCATGGATATTCAACTAGATAGTTCATCACAACAAATTTGATAAAATATACTTAAAAATCCAAGATCTATACTATTACAGTGTTAGGTCCCTATAATACTAGTGTATTCCCATTATTGTTATTGTTAGTATAGCCCCCTATTGTTATTGTTGTTCCCATCTATCACCCACTATTGTTATTGTTGTGCCCTTAGATTATTATTGTTATGTAGGCTCTAATTATATTATGACCCCTTAGATTCCTATATATAGCAAGGAGGTCTTATCATTTGTATCATCCTATAATTGTTCATTTACTTAATGTAAAGGAGTTTTCCCATTTGAAGAGGCTAATTTTTAAGTCGTTGATCTATATTTTCTCCTATTTTGTGAGTAGGTTGCATAACATTTGATATCAGAGCTTGGATTCTAGGGTTTCGCTTCTTCAAACATGCCATTTTGGAATTTTAACTTTAGCTTTCTTTCTATGAGGCTTCAAAATCTGAAATTGCAACCAAGTGGAGCCGAAATATTAATGAATGTTTTTATGAATTTAAGATATTCGTTGACTATATTTTCAAAGATATGATCCAAGGAAGTTAGGGTTTTTGCAGGCTCCAGAATTTAATCTCAAACATGTGATCTAGGGAAAATCGTCATAAGTTTCTCTTCAGGCATCAGATTTGATGTTTGTAAAAAGTGGCCGAAAATGCATGGACTATATATTTTTTTGTATCATTTTAAGAGATGAAGGTCAAAATAATGACACGGGGCACTCCATACAAGTTAGCTCTACTGAACTAGTCAATAGTCGAGTCATCGTGGGATATTGGGCATAATGATTTCTTGAAGAATACAATATTGGTCTAACTTGTGTGGTTAGAAAGAAAAATCACTCAGAGGGATACGAAAGGATGAAATTGTATACCTTTGAGATACAAAATTACACATATAAAACAATTTCAATATCGAGCTCCTAAAAAACAAGAAAAATATGTTGAATTGAGGCCTTTGTGATTCATAATGGTTGAAAGAGTAGCTTCGGCATAAATCACATGTAATTGTTTTAAATTTTGCATAAATTTTGTCTCAAAACTAAGTTTGAAGTGATTCAAAGGGAAAAGAGAATTATAGATATCATTGTTGAATTCAAAAATGCCTGAAATTAAAAAAATGGACACACCTAGTAAGCAAACAAAAATCTCTTATATGACACATGAGAAGAGGAATAAATGCAACATGATATATCAAAATTATGAGACCATGTGCAACAAATTTCACTCTCACAAATAGTAACCAAAATTAATTGGAAGTGACAATGAATGTTAATATGTATGGTTTAAAAGGGAAAATGGATTCTTTAGAATAAAAAATGAAATGTTTGAAGGATGGCTTAAAAGCAGAAATGAAAGGTTTGAAGGGAGGTTTGACAAAGTTTCTACGATAAATTCTTCCTAATTGTGATAAGGAATTCTATGAAACTCATGATGAGAATAAAAGGAATATTAATCATGATTTTATAGACTCTAAATTTGGGTTTAATACATACCACATTCCAAATATCGATATGATGAAGTTTTGTGGCAAGGATCTAGTAACATTGATACTACAAATGGAGCGATATTTTGATCTACGTGATGTGCACTCACAAAAGCTATGTATTGCATCTTTATATTTATAACCCAATCGATTTGTATGATATATATGGCTTTGTTCACATAAACCATTTGTCACCTGGTCAATATTTATGGAAGAAATGAGAGCACAGTATGAATATACAAATAGCAACACCTTCTTTAGCCAATTGATAAATCTCAAACAAAAGGGTTCAATGGCGGAGCACATTGAAGACTTCAAAAATTGAATATTAGGGTTACTGATATTCCATAGGAGCATAGGATTGATATCTTCATAAAGACTTTAAAATATAACATCGAACATGAGGTTCGCCTTTGGGAACTTGATTCATTGGAGAAGGCATTCAGGGAGGAAAAAAACTTTGAAAGCAAAAATTATGGCAACAAGGAAGTCTGCCACTCACAACTATGAATTTGGAAGTGTTGTTGGTCCTAGCTTCCACAGCCTACAAGGTTGACACAAAAAAAATTGGAGGAAAAAGAGAAAAAGGGATTTGTTACAGTTGTGATAGAAAATACACTAAAGGTCATAAGTGTGCTGAGAAGAAATTATTCTACATAGATTGTGAAGAGGAGGAAGAAAAGGAACAAAAAACATCAAAAGAAGAGGATATACATCTGGAACCAACCCCAAATAAAGAATACATGAATCTGACCATATCTTATAATGCATTGGTGGGAATTACCACTCCTCAAACTCTCAAGATGGAATGATATATCAAGAAGAAAAAGATAATAATTCTGATTGATTTGATTATTACCCATAATTTTATTCATTGTAAGATATCCAAGGAATTGAATTACTTCCTGTATCTAGCACTAGAGTATCAAGTGATGGTTAAAAATGGAGAAACTATAAATTGTTCTGGAAAGAACCATAATATCAAGCTAGCCATGGGGGAATATGTATTGAATAGTCCAATTATTTCCATTCCAATGGGTTGTGTTGATGTTGTACTAGGAGTCTAATGGTTACAATATCTGGGTATGATAGCTTTTAATTTTCGAGAATGTTTCTTGAATTTCTTTTGGAAAGGAAAGGAATTTGAATTAAGGTTTATCACAAGGAAACCAGGAAAGGTAATCAACTCTAATGGCATGAAAAAACTTCTAAATAAAGAATAACAGGATGTAATAGCATAATTGTGCTCACTAGAGGGTCGAACATCGAAATCATCTATTTCTCCAGATCTCGAAAAAGTATTGGACAATCATTCCAAGGTATTTGAGACTCCCAAAGGCCTCCCACCTATTCTTGATTAGGATCATGCTATTCATTTGATTCCAGGAAATGTTCCTCCAAACATTAAACATTCTTGATATCCCTATGGCCAAAAGAGTGAAATTGAATGTATGGTTATAGAAATGCTAGAGGTTGGTATAATTCAACCTAGTCAAAGTTCTTTCTCTACTCCACTATTATCGGTGCACAAGAAGGATGGATGAAGACATATATGTCCATATTATAGGGAGCTCAACAAGCTCACTATTAAATATAAATTTCCCATTCATGTCATTAATGAATTATTGGATGGATTACATGGCGCAATTTACTTCACCAAGTTAGATCTTCGTTCAAGATATCATCAAATTAGGATGAATACTAAAGGCATTCAGAAACAACATTCAAAACTCATGAGGGTCATTATGAATTTTTTTTCATGCCTTTTGGCCTTACTAATTCACCTTCCACATTTCAAGGTTTAATGAATTCCATTTTCAAACCCTTCCTTAAAAATTTGTGTTAGTATATTTTGATGATATACTAATCTACAACAAGTCTTGGAAGGATCATGTTCAACATGTTGACAGGGTGCTCAAACTATTGGAGGAGAAACAATTATATGCAAAATCCTCCAAATTTTTCTTTGGAATACAAGAGGTGGAATATTTGGGTCATATTATATCTCATGAAGATGTTAAGGTAGACCCTAACAAAATTAAATTCATTAAGAAATGGAAAATCCCCACAATCGTAAAGCATTTTCGAGGATTTCTTAGGTTGACAGGGCATTATGGCATGCTTTTTAAGAATTATGAAAGAATATCAACAACTCTAGCAACATTACTAAAGAAATATGCATTCTCCTAGACTCCAGAAGAAACTAAGGCCTTTGAACATCTTGAAGAGGCAATATGCCAAGCACCGGTTTTAGCTACTCCATACTTCACAAAAACCTTTATTGTAGAATGTTATGCCTCGAGAAATGGAATTGGTGTTGTTTTAATGTAAGAATTAAGACCCATTTATTTTGAGAGTCGTCCAATCAAAGGAAATTTTTTACACAACCCTATTTATGAGAAGGAAATGTTGGCAATACTACGTGCACTAAAGAAATGGTGACCTTACCTGATGGGAAGACACGACAAGGTAAAAAAAAATCATGATAGTCTTAAATAATTTTTGAAACAAATATTATCTTCATAAGAGCAACAAAAATGGGTCACAAATATGTTGGGTTATGACTTTGAAATCATCTACAAAAAATGTGAAGCAAAATGTTGTTGCAGATGCACTCTCAAGAAAGGATGAGGATGTGGAAGCATTTTTTGTGTCATTTCTATTATCCAACCTGATAGGATAACCGAAGAAATGGATGAATAGAAGAATGATGAAGAGGTGTGAACTCTCATTCATAATTTGTAGCAAGATCCCAGTATATCTAATACATTTAGCTGGAAAAATGATTCATTATGTACAAAGATTTATTATATCTTTGTAAGAATTCCTAACTCAATCAAAATATTATTTTTGAACTTCACACTTCTGCTTTACGAGGGAAATTAGGATTTTACAAAACTTACCACGAGATCAAGAGGGAAATTTTTTGGGATGGCCTTAAATATAGTATTTAGAATTTTATGGCAAAATGTTTGGTTTTCCAA
Source organism: Pinus taeda (assembly GCA_000404065.3). Taxonomy (NCBI): domain Eukaryota; kingdom Viridiplantae; phylum Streptophyta; class Pinopsida; order Pinales; family Pinaceae; genus Pinus; species Pinus taeda. Next base: position 117,689 of record APFE031722485.1, read on the forward strand.
CAAAATAAAGTTGATACAATTAAGACCCTAGGTCTGTTACAACCTTTAGCCATTCCAAGTTAGCATCGGGAGGATTTCTCAATGGATTTTATCACTGGTTTACCCAAGTCTAAAGGAAAGAGTGTCATCATGGTGGTAATTGGTAGACTTAACATGTATCCACACTTTTGGACATTATCTCATCCTTTTAAAGCTAGTGTCGTTGCTACTACATTTATGGAAACAATTCAAAAGCTACATGGAAACCCAAATATTATTTTAAGTGACAAAGATCCCATTTTCACTGGAAATCTTGGAGGAAATTATTTTCTTGTCTTGGTACTTAATTAGCTCATAGCGCATATTATCATCCTCAATATAAACAAAAAACTAAGATAGTGAACAATTTTTTTGAAGGATATATTTGTTGCTTTGTATCTGATTAAGTGCACAAGCACAATGGGTTAAGTTATTACCTCTGATAGAATGGTGCTATAACACTTCCTTCCATACTACAACAAAAATTACCCCATTTATGGCACTTTATGGATATCATCCACCATCCATCACATCATATTTAAGAGAAAAATATAAGGATCAAGCAGTGGAAGATCACATCAAGCATCAACAACAAGTTCTTCAACTCTTAAAAGATAACCTCACTTTGGTGCAAAATTGAATGAAACAACAAGCAGATCAACATCGCAGTGAAAGAAATTTTTATGTAGGTAACTGGGTATTTTTATGACTACAACCATACAAACAAATTTTCCTCAAGCAAGGTAAGAAGGCTAATAAATTATCACCCAAGTATTATGGTCCTTACAAGGTGTTGCAAAATATTGGTACTATGGCATAAAAATTGAAGTTTCCTGCATCTTCTCGAGTATGCCTAATTTTCTATATTTTATGCTTAAAGAAGGTTATCAATGACAAGCTCCTAGTTCAAACAATGTTTCTAGAAATCGATGAAGAAGGAAAAATCATATTTGATCCTGAAGCAGTCACAAAAACAAGAACCTGAAAACTATGTAATTAATTAATTTCAGAGTATCTCATTAAGAGGAAGAACTTACCCACTAAAGATTCCACATGGGAGGATGATAATTTTATACAAAAGCATCCAAAACTACTCAAGCATTGAGGAAAACACGTTTTAGAAGGAGAGGGGCATGTTAGGTCCCTATAATACTAGTGTATTCCCCTTATTTTTATTATTAGTTTAGCCCGCTATTGTTATTATTGTTCCTATATATCACTCACTATTGTTATTGTTGTGCCTTTACATTATTATTATAATGTAGGATTTGAATATATTGTGAACCCTCAGACTCCTATATATATCAAGGAGGTTGTATCATTTGTATCATCCAAGAATTGTTCATTTATGTAATGTAAAGGAGGTTTCCCCCTTGAAGAGGCTAATTTTTAAGTCGGTAATCTATCTTTTCCTCTATTTTGTGAGTTGGTTGCATAACATACAATTTTATTTCTCTTTAAATTTACATACATGTAGATTACTTTTAATACTGTATGCATGCGAATTAAAATTATGTGAAAATAGAAAATAGTGAAACAAAATCGCTCACACACATTTGACATAATATATGACTTGGAAACCCACTTAAAGAGAAAATCCTAGCTAGAAGGTGAGGTCGCTACACTCTCTTTCTCTAAATGGAAATATAGTTGCGAGTACAAAGTAGTATGGAATGTGGCTCATTGGTTGATACAATGCAAAAATCCTCTCTATGTGTTCTACTTCCTATCCCTCTTTTCTTGCTCAACTATGGAACAAATTCAATTGAAAGAATGGAAACCCTTTTCCTCCTAGTGGCCTAGTTATAACACAACCTGATAGTCTGCTAGTGGTTAGGTTTGACTACCTCAACCCTTAACCAAAGTTACAATATAGACTCTTCTAGAGTCTAATAGATTATAATGACATGGCTAGCCCATTTTTCATGAATAATCGGGACAGACATGGCATCCTCTCAAATTATGGTGGTGAAAACATGAAGGTTGACTTTTGAGGGGCATAACTTTCACATACATAATCTGATTGACATAACTCTTGTGTTGTTGGAAAGGTCTCTATGTGTATAAGGGGAAAATAGTGCAACATTAAAATGGTAAAATTTTACCCCAAAAAAATTGTTGTGTTATGCCTCAAAATTCTTTTGGAAGGTTTTAGACCCTAATTTTCCAAATTGGTCCCACCAATAAAAACGGTCCTGAGAGTTGATTTCCTCTAATTTTTCCACTCTGAAAGCATCGAAATGGATAACAAACAATATAATGATGCAATAGTATTCACACCTCCCCATTTTACAATGCTTTTTATCCCCAAAATATTTTATTGAATGATGTGAGGACAATTTTCCTCCATCTTCTCTCTAGTGTACCATTTAGCTTTATCTGGAAGTTGTCCTTTCAACCCAATCTTCCAAAGGTCATGTTTCCACTATTTTGTAGTTTTGGACCTCTTCTACAAAATTGTATCCTTTGACAAGTCTACCTGAGCATATAGCTCCAAATCCTCCACAGAAGATAGGACTTGTTCCTCTTCTTCATCTAACATGGAAGGCTCATAGAGTTTTAGATACTCTACATTCACAATTGAGTAAATGCACATATATGGTAGTAACCTAAGTCGATAAGAACTATCACCCACCTTTTCCAATATATCAAAGGGGCCATACTTCAGAGCCTTGAATTTCATACCAAGCCCTTATAGCCCCTCCTTGTTCAATTGTGGATGTACTTTATCTCTTTTATCTAGGTAAATATTCTCTCTAGATAGAGACACTCCCTTTCATTTTCCTCCCTCTTCTACCATTAAGGCATGCAAGCTCTAAGGTACTGAAAGGGAGTTTCTAAATCTTCTTCTTGGATAATTAGTTGAAGTCGACAGGAAATGACCCTTTGAAGGAGGGTCATAATGATTCCCTCATCATCGACATGAAACAAGGAATAAAGTGGAATAAACAAGTATGAGTCAGGATTGTGGTAAAAGGTCAGATAATGTATAGGTAGTAAACTACAAATAGGACTTATCTTGAACATATCGGTGACACGACTCTGGAGTGTGGTATCATTTGACTCAACATATGACCAAGGTTCATAACGAAGAAGTGGAATAGTCAAATTAGAGGTAAAATGGATCAACCAAACCAGGAAGGACAAGTGACTGAGTGAGGATATCCCAAACCTGACACAAGAAATAGATCAGTGTCATGTTTAGGAGCGGCATGCTTCCTATACAAGAGATGTTTCACTTTCACTTTTGCCCCACTATTTCTAGTGAGTACCCAAATTATTCTTAATCACAATATTTAAGGGGATAGTATATGCTTGTCGTATAATTTCATTCTTCGAATGAACCCATCCTAGTATGTTTTACGAGTCCTAGGAAGGAGCAACTCAGTCTCGTCATGGTGACAAGTTTTTTGTCATTTAATTTTTATGAGTCCAATGCAAGAGTAACTCAATATCTTTTTCATATTTAGTGAGTTTTAAAAAGAGATGAAAAAAAAAACTCCATCAGGTCCCTTTTCATAATTTGTCCCTTCTTTCAGGCCAAGCAGTAACTCCATTAGGCAGAAAACTGATTCATGTATTCATTCAATCGCGTAGGTCTATTATATACATGAGGGAGAGATTGTTCAATTCATCTCCCGATGACTGTTCGCATTTCTCATTTATTTACTTACATATATTTACTCAATCACAAGGATTAGGTGTCAGCATTCCCCTCCTTAATCTAAAGGGATGTTGGTGAGTCCAAGCATCATTCTGAATAGTTCAAGATTTTCTCTTCCAAGCGCTTTGGTGAAGATGTTTGCAATTTTCTCATTTGTGGAACAATGATGGAGATGGATTGTTTTGGCCTCAACATGATGTCAAATCAGATGATATTTAGTATTGATGTGCTTTGTTCGATCATGGAACTTTGGGTTGTTGGCCAACTTTATTTCACAAGTGTTGTCAATCATGAGTGGAATTGATTGTACTTGTTTTACCTTCAAATCTTCAAGAATTTTCCTAAGCCACACAATTTCTTTTGTTGCTTCAACTGCTGCCACGTATTCTGCTTCTGTTGTGGAATCTGCTGGAACTGATTGTTTGCGTGATCTCCAGGAGACAGCTCCTGATCCAAGGCTCATAGCATATCCTTAAGTAGATACCCCAGTTTCTTTGTCTCCATCAAAGTTTGAATCAGAGTATCCGATCAAGCTAAAGTCATCCACCTGTGTGTACTTGATTCCAAAGTCTTGAGTTCCCTTCAAGTACTTTAGAACTCTTTTTACAGCAGTCCAATGTCCCTCACAAGGCTTTTGCATAAACCTGGAGAGGATTTCAACAGCAATAAAATGTCTGGTCTAGTAGTAGTTACGCAGTTGAGACTTCCTACAAGATGTCTATACTTTGTTGCATCCTCAAATTCCTTTCCTTCAATAGACGTGAGATTTAAGTTTTGTTCCATTGGAGTAGTAAGAGGATTGCACTCTGTCATGCCAAACCTGTTCAACAAATCTCCAATGTATTTCTTCTGAGAAAGAAAAATGGACTTCAAATGTTGGGTTACTTCAATACCAAGATATAGCCCAAATCAGTCATTTCAAAACTTTTCCCCAATTCCTTCTTTATGGATGCAATGTAGCTTTCATTGTTCCCTGTCATCAAAAGATCATCTACATATACCACAAGATATGCAACTTTTGCCAACTTTCTTGACATATAAAGTTGCATCATCAAGATCAAAATGATTGAAATTGAGTTTCAGAAGGATGCTCAGTTAGTTTTTCATACGAGGCTCATGGTGCTTGTTTGAGGCCATACAAGGACTTCACAAGTTTGCATACTTTATGTTCATGTCCTTTCACAACAAATCCTTCAGGCCAGGACACAAAAACATTCTCTTTTAGATCTCCATTCAAGAAAGCAGTTTTTACATCCATTTGATGGACTTTCCAACCATTCTGAGCTGCTAATGCAAAGAGTGTCCAGATGGTAGCCCATTTTGCTGTGGGGGAAAATTCTCCTCATAATCGACCCCTTCCTTCTATGCAAAACCTTTTTCCACAAGCCTAGCTTTGTGCTTGTCAAGTGAGCCATCAGCTTTATACTTTTTCATGTAGACCCACTTACAACCAATTGGCTTGGTTCCTAATGGAGGATCAACCAGTTTCCAAGTGTCATTCTTTACGAGGGCATCATACTCCTTTTGCATCACTTCTTTCCATTCATCATGAGAAGAAGCTTCTTTGAAGGAAGTTGGTTCAAAATCTATAGACAAGTTCAATTCACAATCATAAGAAACATCCATATCAATATGTGAATTAGATTCATCTACATCACCTCCATTTCTCCGGTTTGAATTTCTGGTTCCTGTCTTTCCAACTTCGTCAAGATGAACACTTTCAAGTGTCTTTGTCAGCCACTTTGGGGGACCTTCCTGAGATGGTCCAGGCTGCTCTGTTGATTGAGTTGGGACTGAATCAAGTTTGAGTCTCCCAATTCTATCAATTACATCACTTAAAGCATCATCCGTTGTTGGAGTTTCATGCGGGGGAGAGTGTTCTTCAGAAGAACATTCCACATGTTGATCTAGTATAGGAATCCCCCCTTCAAGATGTGGAATCTAATTATCAAATTCTTGAAATGATTTTGTTTTTGTGAATCTATCCAAGCAATCAAGTTGCCGCTCCACAACATTGTCAGTTTTGGATGATTCAAGAAAAATTACATCTCTAGATATAACAAACTTCTTATTTACTTCATCATATTGATGGTATGCTTTGGAGGTGTTTGAATATCCTAGGAAGATACACTTACGACTTCTAGCACCAAGTTTTTTTCTATGTACCTTTGGTATTAAGGCTCAACAGATGGAACCAAAGACCCTGAGATGCTTTACTATAGGAACATGTCCATACCACATTTCATATGGAGTCTGGTTTCTAATGGCATTACATGGACATCTTTTCTTTATATATGCAGCACATAGAACAGCATCAACCCAAAACATTATCTTTACATTTTTGAAGAAGAGCATGGATCGTACCATATTTAAGATTGTTCTATTCATTCTTTCAGCTACACCATTCTGTTGGGGATTATAAGGCATAGTTGTTTGATGTTTGATCCCATGTTGGCGAAGATAGTTTTCAAATTCATTTTAGGTGTATTCTTTTCCATTATCAGTGCGAATATACCCAATATGAGATCGTGCATCATTTTCAATCCATTTATGAAAATTCTTGAATGTTTTAAAAGCATCAGATTTGTTCTTCAATAAATAAACCCAACACATTCTGGTGTAGTCATCAATAAATGTCATGATATATTTATTTCCATTTGCAGAAGGAATAGGCATTGGACCACATAAATCTGAATAAATGAGTTCAAGTTTTCTATGTGCTCTTGAATGTGAATCATGAAAAGACTGTTTGCTATGCTTTCCTAGAATGCAAGCATCACATTGCTTAAGTTTCCTAGGAATTGTAGGCAAACCAGCAACACCATTTTTCTTCAATAAGCAGAGCCTGTCATAGTTCAAATTTCCAAATCTATCATGCCATAATAAACTTGATGGAAGTATACCTTCTTCATAATGAGAATTGTATGAGAAATGTTGTGCATGAGCAGAGGTTCTTTGCAGTTTGAGGAGCCTTTCTTCTTCTATTCCCCTCATGAAAAGTGAGTGGTCAGATGCTTTTCTTACCTCAAGCTTGCCATCAAATATATGAATGGAGTGACCTTGCTGGTGGATGTGGACCAAGGACAGCAAGTTTCTCTTGAGCTGTGGGAGATATAGAACATGATCTAGAAGAAAGTCCGGAAGACCAGGCAGTTTAATCTTGATTGTGCCAAACCCTGATGGCTTGATTTTTGATTGATTTGCAAAGTATACTGCTCCATCAACATTGTCAGTGAAATCTTCAATAAAATCTTTTCTATGAGTCATGTGGCAGGTTGCTCCTGAATCAAGCAACCAATCATTTTTCCAGGAAGCAAGTGAAGCATTAAATAAATCTTCATCTACTCCAATGTTACATTGTGCCACAACATAGTGAGCGGATTCAGGTGCTTTACCTTTGTCTGTATCATCCATTTTACCTTTCTGTTGGTTTATTTTCTGCTCAATTTTCTCCCATGGTAGTTTACATGTAGAGGCATCATGTGATGCATTTCTTTTGCAGCGTATGCAGTGCAAATCTGCCTTTTTTCCTTGAGGGTGTCTGCCCCCCTACCTTTGAAATATCTTCCTCTTCCTCTTGAATGCATACTATAACAAAAAATTATTTCTGTTGATAGAAAAATACTTCTGCCAATATAAAGTAAAATTGTACTCAAAAGGGCATTTTCAAATCTCTTCCTTATATACCAATATGTACGTCAATACCTCACGTTAAATCTTTATGTAACATATCTTCTCCACACGTATTTTCTCCAAATGCCTCCAATGTTTGATATAAATGCATCCAACATTACATGCAAATTTTACATACTACATATGCCTTCAACATATTACATATGCATGATCCAACGTATTAAATTCTCCATATAAATCTCATATAAATTCCATATAAACCTCATATAAATCGACCATTATATGAAGAAAAAAAATACCATGTCATCAAAATTAAAGGCAGCCGTTGAGATTTACCTGCCTAGTCAACATAAGCTCAAGAAACAGTGTATTTTCTCACTGCCATTTTTACGAGCACTGCAAATTGCTCCCCATAGTTCCCTTTTAAAAAACTCAATTACCATGTGATGAAGTCCAGCGTTCAATTATATGGCACCATTGTAAGAATAGACATTGGCCCTAACTACATACAAAAATATAGCTGGAAATCAGCAGTGTCCTTGGCATCCGGTTTTGCATAGAACAATCTGAACGAAATCTGATGGCACTTTGAATACAACAAGCAATGATTTAAATGTTAACAAACCGTCCCAAAAAAACCAAATGCTCAGAGCAACACCATAACTTCTCTTCAACCGATTAAACAAACAAACAACGGAGGGGTGCGCCAGGCCACCGAAGCTAAAGGATGCCCGTCCAAAGAGGTGAGGGTCGTAACAACAGATTGGGTGTTCAGTTTTCTTTGTAGCGTAACACTAGAAATTGAGCTTGATGGTTTTGCAACGTTGATGGTTTCCGGTTCACAAATCAACGAGTGGTGGTGGTCACAGTGAACTACCATGTCAGGCCTTCAAAACCCTAGCAAGGGCGGCTAGATTGAAGCATGTATACAACGATTCAATACATGGCAACATCAACATGCGAAGGAATGTAATAACAAGAGCAAGAGCAATCAACAAAAAAAAAGAAATTCTTGTGACTCTTCAGGCCGACATTCACAGACAGGAAAGCCGAAGAATAAGATGGAGAAATAGTGTGTAAGGTATGTGAATTACTGTCATAGCACCGCCTAGATTGCAATAAACACCATGAAATTCGATCTGCAGGGTATTGGAATAGAAGTCCCACATTATGGCAGAAGCAGAAAACATTATGTTGACAGTCCAGAGAGCGTAGGCAAAGCATGTAACTCAGGACTGTACCATGTCAAAATAGCAAACGTTTATGCACAGTCACCTTCTAGCAGACAGAGAGTGTAGGTAAGGAATATGGCAGACAGAAGGCAGATAAAGGAATATGGTAGATAGAGGAGTTACAAGGAGCATAAGAGCTAAAAAGGAGCTGGCTTTGATACCATGTCAGGCCAGGCAGTAACTCCACAAAATAAAAACTGATTCGTGTATTAGTCCATGAGGTAGGTCTTTGTTATATACAATAGGGAGTGACTGTTCAGTTCATCTCCCGATGATTGTTCACATTTCTGATTTAATTATTTACATAAATTCACCCAATCATGAGGATTAGGTATCAACAATGACTTCGATGATTACGATATAGCGTGATGGATTCCAGTTGATTCTCTGATGGTACTTACATGTTTTTTTACATTTTTGCGAATACACGGTGTTAAAAACCCTGTAAGGCTTCAATAATCTTGAATGGCAACTCGTCTTTATTGTTAATTCAAGGCTTCGAGTTTGAACCATGTGAAAATTGGTTTGTGGTAGCTGTCCTATGATGTGTATGTGAGTTGAGTCATGCATTGAATGTACGTGGTATCCTATGATGTGTATGCGAGTTAAATGCCATGCGTTGAATGTACATGGTACCTTGAACTATTTTGGTATGTTGCCTATGAAGCGTTGTCCTATGATGTGAGTTGAGCCCTCATTTTGTGCATGTTTTAAAATCACCATTGTGTGTTAAAATTTTTTGAAGGGCTACATTGGGTGATCAATGTAAAAAGAAATTGATATATATTTTGAATAGTACCGATATATATGTCTTGGGTATTGACATTTGCTGTCAAGTTGAGTTTGTTGTCCAGTCATATCATAACTATATTTTTTTTCCCATTAAGAGTAAAATTTTTGCAGCAGAAGTTTTTTTTTTATTACAGTATGCATTCAATCATATCCATTGCGGGAATAGTTCTCACTGGCAAACAGAACTATCCTGAGTGGTCGCAGATGATAAAACACACACTCATTTTCAATGAGTTTTGGAAAGGAGTGTGTGTTGGAGATGGAGACAAAGAGCCAGAACAACCAACCTTAGACAAAAAGCTCGTCATTTGGGAAAACAAGAACAACAAAGCTTATGAATTAATCACAGCATCTGTAAATGAAGAGATGAGTCGCCATATTTCACCATTTTCAATTGCTTTTGGAGCCTTACAAAAGCTGAAAGAACTCTATGACTCACATTCTGCACTTGAAGTTGTTCAACTCATGATTAAACTTTTCACTCTTGAACTACAAAATAATGATCCTCTTACTCTTGCATCTGAAGTAATGTCTATAATGCATGATATCAAATCCACTAAGGTTGAATTGGATATTCTTCTTATCGCTTTTCTCAAGGCACTTTATCCTACTTACTCCAATTCTCATACAATTCTCATTATGAAGAAGGTACACTTCCATCAAGTTTATTATGGCATGCTAGATTTGGACATTTGAACTATGACAACCTCCACTTGTTGAAGAAAAATGGTGTTGCTGGTTTGCCTACATTCCTACGAAACTTAAGCAATGTGATGCTTGCATTCTAGGAAAGCATAACAAACAGTCTTTTCATGATTCACGTTCAAGAGCACATAGAAAACTTGAACTCATTCATTCATATTTATGTGGTCCAATGCCTATTCCTTTTGCAAATGGAAACAAATATATGATGACATTTATTGATGACTACACTAGAATGTGTTGGGTTTATTTATTGAAGAACAAATATGATGCTTTTCAAACATTCAAGAACTTTCATAAATGGATTGAAAATGATGCACAATCTCATATTGGGTCTGTTCGCACTGATAATGGAAAATAATACACATCAAATGAATTTGAAAACTATCTTCGCCAACATGGGATCAAACATCAAACAACTGTGCCTTATAATCCCCAATAGAATGGTGTAGCCGAAATAATGAATAGGACAATATTAAATATGGTATGATCCATGCTTGTATTCAAAAATGTAAAGATAATGTTTTGGGTTAATGCTATTCTATGTGCTGCATATATAAAGAATAGATGTCCATCTAATGCTATTAGAAGCAAGAATCCATATGAAATGTGGTATGGACATGTTCCTTCGGTAAAGAATGTCAGGGTCTTTGGTTCCACTCGTTATGCCTTGATACCAAAGGTACATAGAAACAAACTTGGTGCTAGAAGTCCTAAATGTATCTTCTTGGGGTATTCAAACACCTCCAAAGCATATCGTCTCTATGATGAAGTAAATAAAAAGTTTGTTGTATCTAGAGATGTAATTTTTCTTGAATCATCCAAAACTGACAATGTTGTTGAGGGGAAACTTGATCTCTTGGATAGATTCACAAAAGAAAAATCATTTCAATAATTTGATAATCAGATTCCACATCTTGAAGGGGGGATTCCTATACCAGATCAACATGTGGAATCTTCTTCTGAATAACACTCTCCCTTGCATGAAACTCTGACAACGGATGATGCTTTAAGTGATGTGATTGATAGAATTGGGAGACTCAATCTTGATTAAGTCCCAACTCAATCAATGGAGCAACTTGGACCATCTGAGAAAGGTCCCCCAAATTGGCTGAAATAGACAATTGAAAGTGTTCATCCTAATGAGGTTGGAAACACTGGAATTAAAAATTCAAATCGGCAAAATGAAAGTGATGTAGATGACTCTAATTCACCTGTTGATATGGACATTTTTTATGATTGTGAATTGAACTTGTCTACAAATTTTGAACCAACTTATTTCAAAGAAGTTGCTTCTCATGATGAATGGAAAGAAGCGATGCAAAAGGAGTATGATTCCCTCATAAAGAATGGCACTTGGAAGCTGGTTGATCCTCCATTAGGAACCAAACCAATTGGCTGCAA
>APFE031722488.1:7741-72943 GCA_000404065.3 Pinus taeda
GAACAAGGTCAGCTGATTACATCATCTCCCAGAAGTTCTCCACTAAAAACTGCTCAGAAATGGTCAAAACTGGACCATACTGAATACCCAGTGCAGAGGGTGCGATGCATATCACCTTCCTAGTGTAAAGGTTGCGATGCATACTGGCTGGCCCCTCTGTAGGGGGCGATGGGTGAGAATGGACAAATGGCAGAGACAGTTTGCGAGGTGGAAGATCATAGAATCTTCCATAAGCTTCCCCTCTGACACATTCCTCTCTGTTTTCGACCAGGGATGAGTAAGAGATCATCTATCTCCAAGTGGAATCAAGAAATAACAGAGAGATGACACTAATCAAAAACCCCAGAAGATGACTCACCCCCTATAATAATCTATATATGGATCCCTCATCATAGAGATCCAGAGGCTGGAATCTTGTATCTTGTAGAGAAGCGCTGTTGGTTTTCTGGTGAAACTTCATAGTGTTGGGTGATCTAAACTTTACTTGAGGTGAAGAAGGGCTTTCTTGTTGGAGGACGATGCTGGGTCAGAACACTTGGTTGTAATCCTCTTTCTATTCTTGATATTAATAAAGCTATTCAAGTTTTCCTCCACATTCTTGTATGTTTGATTGTATATGCATTTGTGTGGTTAATACATATCTGGTCCTCTGTTATTTATGAATATAGATCTCTGTTATTCGATAGTATTATGCTGCTTTGATTCCACAGGTGCTCTTTGAAGCTGGGCAAACGAAGAAGAAGTGGCAAAGATCTATCAGGAAGGAGAGGAATCAAGCAAGGAACCAAGCGCAAGACTAAGGTTGGTGTCCTTTGTTCCACTCTTATCTATTTTTCATAAAGGAAAGCGAAAGTAGTCTTTACTTGCTTGTTTCTAAGATAGCTACCAGTCTTAGTGGGAATAGCAGCTCCGTGTGGACACTATTCCCGGTAACAGCTACCGACTGCACTTGCATATGGAACATGAGACATGTCCTATTCCTCTTCTTGTGTCTTGGGACACTGTTCAACAAATAAATTTACACCTACAGGAATAGGAATCTTCATCGGTTTACTATCCTTCATATTAAACCTCTGCAGTATTGTCTTGACATACTTCCTCTAGTTTAACCAAAGCTTCCTCTTTTCCTAATCTCGTTTAATTTCCATGCCCAAAATATAGTTTACAGCACCAAGATCTTTCATGTCAAATTTGGAGGAAAATTGGGTCTTCAACTCCTGGATAATTTCTTTATCATTTCCAACCACCAACATATCATCCACATATAAGACCAGATAAGTAACACAGTCACCAATTAATTTAAAATACACACAGTGATCTGCTTTACTTCTGGTGAAGACAAGTCCTCGTATAAATGTATCAAATTTCTGATGCCACATCCTTGGTGACTGTTTTAACCCATACAAAGACTTTTTTAACTTCGATACCAGTTCTTTCCTATCCTTCATCGTAAAGCCTTTAGGTTGCTTCATGTATATCTCTTCTTCTATATCCACGTGAAGAAATGTTGTCTTCACAACCATCTATTCTACCTCAAAATCAAAAGCATCAACAACAGATAAAAGTAATCTAATAGAAGCTACCTTGGCAATAGGAGAAAAAATATCGCCAAAATCAATTCCTGACACTTGGGAATAACCTTTTGCTACCAAATGAGCTTTGTATTTCTCCACATTCCCTTCTACATTCATCTTCTTCTTAAATACCCATTTTTTGCCAATGGGTTTCTTTCCAGCCGACAACTCCACCAGATCCCAAGCCTCATTTTGGTGCAAAGATGCCATTTCATCAACCATGGCCTCTTTCCAAAGTTTTCCATCCTCTAAATATACTGCTACCCTCACAGTTTCAGGATCATCATCACTAATAGACAAAAAAAATTTTGAACAGAAAGTAGATGGAATATACCATTTTGGCTGCCTTCTTTCTTGCATTGATCTTCTCACAGCCGAAGTTTGTGGCTCTTCATTTTCTGATTCTTCTTCTCCTTTAGAGTTTGATCCTTCCTCCTTTAGCTCAAACTCTATCTTCTCAGGTTCCTTTGGTAGGAATTCATGTTTAATAACATCTTTCACCTATCTAAACACCACATCTCGGATGTACACAACCTTCCTTTTTTGTAGGTTCCAAAGCTTATTACCTTTTAAACCATCCTTATACCCAATAAATATGCACTTTTCATATTTACTATCAAACTTTGTTCTTTTCTCTTTTGGAACATGTACATATGCATCACATCGAAATACCATTAGATGTGAAAGAGAAGGTTTCTTACCAGTCCATACCTCTTGTGGAGCCTTATCCTCCAACACTGATGAAGGTGATCTATTGACCAGGTAACATGAAGTCTCCACCACCTCTACCCAGGATTCTTGTCCTAACCCGACACTACTAAGAATGCTTCTTGCACTTTCCATCAATGTCTTGTTCATTCTTTCTGAAACTCCATTTTGTTGAGGTGTGTATGGAGCAGTATTCTGCTATGCTATACAACACCTCTTATAGAACTCTTCAAATTACTTATTGCAAAACTCTCCACCGTTATCTATCCTCAACACCTTTATCTTCTTCCTTGTCTGGTTTTCCACCAAAGCCTTATATTCTTTGAACCTGTCAAAGACTTCAGATTTATTCTTAACAAAATATATCCATGTATTCCTTGAGAAGTCATCTATAAATGATACATAGTACATAGAATTACCAAGTGATGGAACCGACATAGGTCTAAATACATCACTGTGAACAAGCTCTAATATATGTTTCACCCTCTTACCACCAGAAGGGAAACTCACTTGATTTTGCTTCCCATATACATAATTTTCACAGAAACCAAAATCCAGAGAGGAATTAGACATACCTTCTACCATAAAATTACCATGAAGTATTTGAAGGTCCTCTTCTCTAATATGTCTAAGCCTTTTATGCCAGAGCATGGTCTTTTCTCCAGAGACCACTAGATTTTCTGCTTCACTTTCAGGAACCACAAAATTGTTGCACCCATCAATAATAGTGATACCTTGAAGCTTGTACAGAGTTCCAATTTGAACTCCCTGCATCAATAATAGTGCTCCCCGAACCATCTTGCAGGTATCTTTCGTGAACACTGTTTTTACACCTACATCATCTAACTTGCTTACAAAAATCAGATTTCTGGATAATGCAGGAATACACAAAACACCCAGAAGTGTTCTAATCCTTCCACCTTGCAACTTCAACTTGAATATTCCATGACCAATGATTCTAGCCTTCTTGTCATCCCCTAAGAAGACATCACCACCATCATATTTCTCATACTTGTAGAACCACTCCCTGTGGGGAGTGAAGTGAAAGGATGCACCTAAGTCAATCAACCATGCCTCATGATCTACATGTGTACTTGAAGAAGAAGACAAGTACACATCCCTATCTTCATTTGAGGTGGTTTTTGCCTCTATAGAAGGAGCATCACCAGACCCCTTTCCTTTCTCAGGAGCTTTATATTTATAGTCCCTTTTGAAGTGCCCTTCCTTTTCGCATTTTCAACAAACCTTTGTAGGTTTTCCTGGAGATTTAGATCTCCCTCTATATTTAGATTTCTCACTCGAGGACTTAGCTTTGTTTATGTTCTGGGACCATCCTTGTTTAGACAAGGCATCACCATTCTAGACCTCCATATTTTTCCGTCTCATCTCCTCCGATGGCAAGGCTGAGAATATTTCATCAAACTGCAAGGCAGTTACATTGCTACCTATTGCAACAACCATACTATCCCATGAATTTCGTAGAGAATAGAACAAAATGATGCACTTACCTTCATCTGAAATTTAAATATCAATGGATAATAACTTCCTTACAACAATATTAAAGGCATATAGATGCTTTGTCACCAAGTCTCCATCTTTCATCCTTATGTTATACAACTTTTTCCGTAGGAAAAATTTATTCACTAGAGACTTAGATTGGTACAAATTCCCTAAATTGTCCCACAAATCTTTCACCAAAGCTTCCCCTGATACATTCAACAATATTGAATCTGAGACACACAATCGTATTGTGTTCTTTGCCTTCTGATCCAACTTCGCCCAGTATTCAGCTGACATGGCTGTTGGTTTAGTACCCGAATCTACCGTGATCCACTGATCTTTATCTATTAGCTGATCCTCCATCTTGAGTTTCCACAACTCAAAACTATGACCATTAAATTTCTCGATCTCTATTTTTCCACTTCTTGCCATCTTCTTTCACCACAAGAATTGATCCTGCAAATCTCCCACTGAATAGGGTCTATCACAGACCTGAGAAAAAATCCTCAGTAGCAAAGGAATCCCCTTGAAGCCAAAAAGTCTGAGACCAAATGTAGGTTTTAACCCCACACAGAAATTACCTGCATATGAATTCTAAAAAAAGAGAAAATAAACAATGGTGAGAGTATAAAACATAAAACAGATATACATAGAGATTTTCCCCTGAATCCAAAAACTGGGACCAAATTGATTTTTCATTATGTTCCTTCCGATGTTACAATAAATATATATACATGCTGAAGCATCCATAAACGCCAATCCAGTAACCCTAGATTAGAACATAACCATAGTTCCCTTGACCGGATCTACAAAATACCATGGACAGAAAACCATCATGCCCAAAATCATGTGCGAAATCCATGAACAAAACCATATCTAGGGCCACCCGCCTAATATAGGGTCCAAAAAAAGTTTCCTGGGGTGTTTCCCCGGACCCTGTAAGCAGGGGGGCTACCGCCCCCATGCTTACGCTTCAACAAGGGGGCATCTGCCCCATCTATGACCCCCTGAAATCACCCTGTAGAATGTACAAGGGATACTACCTCTACCCTTTTCACCTCCTGCACGTGGTGTGGTCGTGGAAAGAATATAACACAACCCAATAATATAGACAATAAGTCAACTACCACAAAAAAATAAAAAAATAAAAAATAAAATAAATAAAGAATGGTTGAAGATAACAATAGTCAGACTTTTATAAGATCACTTGGAGGAGGTGAGGAGCATAATACTGAGGTGGGAATGATGGGAGGAGAAACTAAAAATATAGATAATCATGAATCTAAATTTTTACAAGTAATTTTTATTCTAAAGACATATCCATGCAGTGTTAAATCTAATCAAGAAAAACTATCTAAAGTGAGGGATGAACAAGAAGATATGAATGTATACATGTTCAAGAGGTTAGAAGAAATTAGAGGAAGTAGGAAAGAAAAAAAAATCATAGGAAAAAACTGAGAAGAGAGTCACCAGACATAACTTAATCTATAACTTCCAATGGGATTCAAACACTTAAGTTTCATGAAGACATGGAAGAACAAAAGTCTAGTATGTTTCTATATATAAGAAGAAAAAGGTCATGCCTTAGTTACAAGGTGAATTTAGGAATTTCAAACCTCTAAATTTTGAAGGAGAATATAAAGAGGGAGAAAAAACTAAATATGTCAAAGTATTTTGAGGTATAAAATTACCCTACTAATATGAAGGACATATTGGATACATATTAACTAATTAGAAAAGAAACCTTATGGTGGGAAGAGAAAAAATCCATAAATAATATTAGAAGCAAAATATTTATCCTCGTTCTAATTTGAGTTATATTTCCCTTACTGTAATTGAAAAATGTGGATATAAAAAGGAAAAGAAAAATAAACTCCAATTAGTGAAATTGGCCACAAGAACCAAAAGAAGAGTTAGCAAAATTAGTAAAGATTGTTCAATAGACCTAAATGGACTACATACTAAATTAAATTTGAATATTTCACCTTTGGGATATTATGATGTCCTTATTGGCATGGTTTGGATAGAATAACATAGGGTAGCCTTGAACTCTTTAGAAAAATATTTCACATGCATCAACTATGAAGGCGAAACCTGTACAGTAAAAGAGGTTCTAAGCGAAATTTCCGTGAGGCAAATTTCTACTTTAAAATTAAAGAAATTCCCATGAAAGGGATTCCAAATGTTTGTAGTTCAGATTGAGTATATTTCTAATAGCAATCATAAACCATCTATGGAGGATTATCCTATTTTAGAAAAATATAAGGATGTTTTTCATGAAAAAATTCCAAGACTTCCTCCAAGAAGTGATATATACTTTACCATTGATTGTACTGTTGGAGCAGTCCCAACATCTAAAGCTCCATATAGAATGATTATTCCATAGCTGATGGAATTAAAGATTCAACTACAATAGTTGTTAGATAAGAAATATATAAGACCTAGTGTGTCGCCTTAGGGTGCACCAATCTTATTTGTGAAAAATAAGGATGGAACCCTTAGACTTCGTATAAATTATAGGAAGCTCAACAAAATGAAAATCAAGAAAAAGTACCTGTTTCCTAAGATATATGACCTATTTGATCAAGTCAAGCGAGATATAATATTTTCAAAGATGGGTTTAATATCAAGATATGATAAGTCTAGAATCGAAGGAAAATAAATTAACAAAACAACCTTCCGGACACAATATGGGCATTATGAGTTTGTGTACTTTCACTCATACTAACTAATTCCCCAACCACTTTTATGTGTCTGATAAATAATGCACTCAACCTATTTTTTGACAAGTTTATCATTATATTTATAGATTACATCTTAGTCTATTCAAAGAGTAAAGAGGAACATGGCCAACATTTGCAAATGGTCATTCAAACACTTAGATAAAATGAACTATATGCTAAGTTTAACAAATGTTCATTTTATCAAAAATAGATTCATTACTTAGGCCATGTGGTATCTAAAGAAGGGATTGATGTGGATCCATAAAAGATAAAGGCTATTATGGAGTGGTCAATGCCCAAGGATGTAGCTGATATCAGGTCTTTCATGGGAATTACAAGTTATTACTAAAGGTTCATAGAGGTATTTTCCAAATTAGTATACCCAATTATTTATTTATAGAATAAGGTAAGTAAGTTTGAATGGAATCAGAAATGTCAAGAAAAACTTAAGAAATTGAAGCAATTGTTAACTACTACTCCAATTTTGAAGCTAGCTGACCCCATCAAAGATTTTCTAGCTTGTCATGATTCCGTAAAGAGGGTTTGGGGGGATTCTAATACAATACGGTTGTGTAATACATTATGAATATAGAAAACTTAAATACCATGAGAGTAACTATGATACACATAATTTAGTGTTGAAAAGTGTAGCAAGAAAGGCTCAATTTGACTTAGCCTTGGTTAAATTGAGAAAATTTGAAATTTCCACATCAGCAGACAACTTGGAGGCAATTAATTGAGGTGAAATCGATCTTGTCACTCACTTAGCTTAGTAAATTTGAGTTAGTGGGCTTGGAGTTCAGTTTACATGTGTTGATTTCTAAATTGTAGCAATCTAGTTCAGTTATTTCGACTTGTACTCAGTTAAAATAGTTATAAAAATTGATTGAACTAGTTGGAGGTTAGTTGTGCAATGGGAGAATAGTCCAAATTATAGATCATCTAGTTAACTTATAAATCAATCAAAAATATCTCATGCATGCAAGTAATTTGAATTTCTCAACTATGGTGGAGATTCCAAGGCTGTGTAACATTAGTTGTAGACTAGTTTTGAGTGTACAGGTGTTGCACGAACCAGTGATCAATCCTTGGGAATTGCAAAATCATTTTGGAGGAAATTACTAAAGAATAGGGGCCAATTTCCTTAGGATTTGCACAAGTTAATAGGAGCTCAGATGGGGGAAAAAATTTACTAAGTCTTGGGTAGAGCTTGTCATTTAGAAGAGAGAACATTTATTATTTTGCAAGTTGAGCTTAGAGTTGGAGCTAAAAATGGTAATAAATTCTCTATTCATTTGATTAATGAAATCAAGATTAAGGGGTTTTTACTAGTTGTTTTGCTGTAGGTACATTTGTGTACTTATGTATATGATTGATTCATGTTTGCAAATTTTGTTCTAAATTATGAATTAATTTCCATAGAGCAGTAGGGTAGAATTTTGTCTCTCGATTTATATTAAATTTCTTGAGTACTTGCAATTATATCACCATATTGCTACACGACATTAGAGTGGGATTCACATTAGAACAATAATTTTTAGGTTGTTCCTCAGGAGGTTCAAGTTTTCAGCTTTAGTGTAGTAGGATTTCTTTAGAGTTGAGAGGATGACCTTCAATGGACTGAGATTAAAGTATTCCTTAGAAGGTATCTCAAATTTCATTGCCTGGAAGGATCGCATGGAGCTAGTGCTTGATGAAAATGGATTACCAGAATATGTCAAGACAAACATTCCAAAACTAGGATCAACTGATGACTATAACCTATCCCAATGGAAGAAAGATGTAGCCAAGGCGAGGAGAATAATCCTTAAGGGAGTGAGAGACCACATTGTATCAAATATCCATGGAAAGGAAAATCCTTTCACAATGTTGAAGGTGTTGAATGAGCTATTCGATAATAGTAGTGACCATAGAAAATTTTCCCTCAAAGACAAACTTTGAAACATTAAGATGCAAAAGAATGATAATATTACACAATATCTCACCATATTTACACAAGTTCAAGATGAACTTGGAGGGGTTGGTGTGAATGTTGTAGAAGATGACTCAATGTGCCTAACTCTTCTAGGCCTTTCAAAATCTTGGCATAGATACAAGGACTTAATGATCGGGAGGGATAAATTACCAAATTGGGAACGCTTATGGTCTGATTTGGTACAAGAAGAAATCAAGTGAAATACCAGAGATGGAGGTTCATCCGAAGGAGAGGATGAAGAAAATTTTTCATTGGTTAGAAAGGGAAAGAAGGGCAAAGGGAATAAATCTCAAACCAAACCTGAATCCAACAAATGGGGTAAGAAGAAATACTTGTCCAAAATAAAATGCTTCAATTGCCATGAATTCGAGAACTATGCTACAAAGCATCCACAAAAAAAGTCTAGGAAGAAGAACTCAGAAGGAGTAGTAGGTGAAGCATTAGCTTCATAGTTAAAGTTAGAATTCACCCTGATCGCATGCATGACCAACACTATGATGGGGAGTATGTGGTACTTGGATTCAGGTTCCTGTTCCACACGACAGGGTGTAGATATTTTTTCAGTGACCTGGAGGAGAAATATCTCGATATGCATATTGAGATTAGGGGTGAGAGAAGGTACAATTCTACGGGGATTAGTATATTAACCTTTAAGAGGGAGTCAAAATCCCCTATTTCCCTCAAATATGTCATGTTCGTGCAAGGCTTGAAGAAAAACTTCATCTCTATAGAAGTTTTGGAAGATTGTGGCTATGATATAATATTCAGTAAAGGGAAAGCCGTTCTGAGACACATAGCCTCTGGGAATGTGAAGCATATTAGGGTTCGTGTGAAGAACCTATAAAAACTTGATGTGGAAGATTGCACTGAATTAAGAAGTAAGATAGAGAAAGTGTAGATTCGAGATGTTGTTAAACACTAGCACAAAATACATGGTCATTTTCACCATGTGCCCTCGAAATTATGCAACAAATAACCTCTTGAATCCCTAAAGGATCACTTGAGCAGTAGGATTTCTACAAGGGTTATACCTTGGGGAAGTATGCAAATCCAAATTCCATTATTGAGACAACAAAGCAAATTCAATCTCGGAGAGAGTCCACTTTGATGTTTGTGGAACCTTCTTGAAAACCTCCACTGCCAGACATAAGTACTATGTTATTTTTATTGATGATTTCTCAAGAAAGTGTTGGATCTTCTTCATGCGGAAGAAGGATGAGACATTCTCAAAATTTGTAGAATTCAAGGCACTAGCTGATAAAGAGATTGATAATAAGGTGAGGGCTCTCAAGGGAGACAATGGAGGTGACTGTGTTTTAAATGACTTCAAGGAAGTTTCTGCCAAAGAATGAATCCGAAGGGAGATGACATCTCCCCACAACCCAAAACAGAATGGGGTACCTGAGAGAAAGAACCAAAATATTGTGGGAGCTGTGAGAGCTATGCCACATGACCAAGGCCCGCCACTGCATTTGTGGGAAGAGGAATGTAACTGAACAATATAATTCCAATACTAGAGTCCTCGTCGGAATCTTGGCATGATTACACCAGAGGAGGCCTTCTTGGGGAGAAAGCCAGATGTGTCTCATTTTAGAATATTTGGAGCCCCTGTTTACTACCATGTCTCCAAATATTCGAGGAAGAAGCTTGAGTCGACAACAAAGTTGGGATTTTTTGTGGGTTAAATAGAAACTCGACAAAATTATCAGGTGTACTTACCTTCCCTCATAATGATAGTTTTGCAAAGGGATGTAAATTTTGATGAGGAGAAAGCAATGAAATGATCCCTTGAGAGGGAGCTTCAAATCCCATTAGAAGAGGAGATTTTAGGTCCAAAGGAGGAGCCTCAGGAAGTTATGGAGAATCCACAAATGGAGAGACAAAGTGGATACGCCCATTCAAGTAGAACCATCTAGAGAAGGTAGAAAGAGAATAATATAAGATGATAGATTGGTGCATGATGCAAGGGAGAATGTGGGAGCTACTTCAAATTTGCACAGGAAAAGGAGGTCACCTGAGAGGTACACTGGCTACATGGCTTTAATGGCCGAGTTTATAGAGACTGAGCCATCCTCTTTTGAGGAAGCAATTGAGAAACTAGTTTGGGTTGATGTAATGGTGGAAGAATATGAATCCATCATGAAGAACAATGTTTGAGAAGTGGTCCCAAGGCCACTAGATAAATCTATTGTGGGTTCGAGATGGATCTTCAAGGTTAAGCATACAGTAGATGGAAGCATAGATAAGTATAAGGCTAGATTTGTGGCCAAATTATTCTCTCAAGTTGAGGGAATTGACTATGAGGAAACTTTTTCTCCCATAGCAAGGTATGAATTCATTAGATAAATTCTTGCATTGGATTCATAGATGGGGTGGAAGATCCACCAAATGGATGTAAAAAGAAAATTTCTCAATGGACCTGTTATTGAGGAGGAAGTGTACATAGAGAAACCAAAGGTTTTGAGACATTTGATCGGTTCTCATGTGTGCAGACTCAGGCGATCATTGTATGGCCTCAAATAGGCACCCTTGAGCTTGGTACAATCAGATCAATAGTTATCTCACTGGATTGGGCTTCATCAAAAGTGAAGCATATGTGAACCTCTATCATATTTTGGCAGAAGGAAAGTTGCTAATCATTGTTTTATATGTTGATTAGTTAATATTGACAGGTGATGAGCATCTAATTAGCTCTTATAAGGAGAACCTTGCAAGGTAATTTGAGATGAAAAGCATGGGTCTCATGCACTACTTCCTCGGGTTGGAAGTATGGCAAGGTGATGCAGAATTATTTGTGTCTCAAGGCAAGTATGTCACTGAGATACTGCAAAGATTTTGTATTGAGAGTTGTAAGCCGATGGAGACACCTCTAGCGACCAATTGGAGGAAGGAGAAGGCCACTTTAGGTGAAGAGGTTAATGCTACCTTTTACTGGAAACTAGTGGTTTCACTAATGTATCTTCTGAAAACATGACCATATATATGCTATGCAGTTAACCAACTGAGCCAAGCTATTGTTAGGCTGACAAAATTGTATTGGAAGGAAGCTAAGCATGTTTTACGGTACCTCAGAGGCACTACCCAGTATGTATTTTGGTACAAAAAGATAGAGCGAGTGAAGCTATGTGGATTCACATATGAATATTAGGAAGGGAGTCCATCTGACATAAAGAGTACATCAGGTCAAAATTTTAGCGTTGGATCCGTAGAAATTTCCTAGTATAGCAGAAAGCAAAGGTCTGTGGTACTAAGCTCAACAGAAGCTGAATACGTAGCTGCAAGTCAAGCAACATGTGAGGTGATCTAGATGATACAAATACTTGTGGGACTCTTTTGTTAGGAGATGGAACTATTGTGATAATTAGAGTTGCATCAAGCTCTATGAGAATCTGGTATTTCATGATTGATCCAAACATATAGATAGCATGTATCATAATTCACGGGACTGTGTGCAGAGGAGGATACTGTTGCTACAATACATTCTGACTAAGGAACAAGATGTTGACATCTGGACAAAGACTTTGTCAGGAGGGAATTTTGAACTCCATAGGTGAAGGATAGGGGTGGTTGATAATCCATTTCTTGCTAAGAGGGAGTGTTGAAAAGTGTAGCAAGAAAGCCTCAATTTGACTTAGCCTTGGTCAAATTGAGAAAATTCAAAATTTCCATATCAACGGACAACTTGGAGGTAGTTAACTGAGTTGAGATGGATATTGTCACTCAGTTAGCTTAGGAAATTCGAGTGAGTGGGCTTGGAGTTCAATTTGCATGTGTTTATTGCTAATTTGTAGCAATCCATTTTAGTTATTTCCAGTTGTACTTAGTTAAACTAGTTCTAATAGTTGATATAACTAGTTGTAGGTTAGTTGTGTAGAGGGACAACATTCCAACGCAGAGATCATATAGTTAATTTACCAATCAACCAAAAATAGCTCATGAATGCAAGGAATTCAAATTTCTCAGTTGTGGTGGAGATTCCAAGGCAGTGTAACATCATTTATAGACTAGTTTTGAGTGTACAAGTGTTGCATGCAATCAATGATCAATCCTCGGGAATTGTGAAATCATTTTGGAGGAAAATACTAAAGAATAGGGGCCAATTTCCTCAGGATTTGTGCAAGGAAATAAGAGTTCAGGTAGGGGCATAAATTGACGAAGTCTAGGTCAAAGCTTCTCATTGAGTAGAGAGAACAATTATTCTTTTGCAAGTTGAGCTCAAAGTTGGAGCTAGAAATTGTAATAGATTCTCTAATCATCTGATTAGTGCATGTAGGCTTAAGGGGTTTTTACCAGTTGGTTTCCCCTAGATACATATTTTTAATTGTGTATGTGATTGATGCATGTTTGAAAATGTTGTTCTAAACTGTGAATTAATTTCTACATAGTAGTAGAATAGAATTGTGTCTCTTGATTTAGATTAAATTTCTTGAGCAGTTGCAATTCTATCACCATATTTCTACATTTAGAAATAGCAACTATCATTCATGCCTTAAAAATATGGAGGAACTATCTTATAGAGATGAAATTTCAACTAAAAATTAACATTGTTAGTTTGAAATATTCCTTTGATTAGCCAAATATGAATGCTAGGAAAGAATGGTAATTGGCATTCCTTAGTGAATATGATTTTGCAATCATAAAAATTGAAAGAAAAGAAAAAAATTAGAAAATTCTCTTAGCAAAAAATTAAATCATATTTGTACCATTTCCGCAAGTATTTGGCAGAAAAACTTGGCTAAAAAGGTGAAAAAAAGTTGCATATTTTGATCAAGAATTTGTAAAAATTAAGGCAAAAATTCAGAGATATGAATCACAAGATGAGGAAGAGAGTGGTTTTTAAGTGAATGATAAATATTTGCTGATGTATAGGAAATAATTTATATACCCAATGATCCAAATATAAAATTGTTTGTCCTTGATGAACTGCATAAGAAACCTACGACTGGACATATTGGTTATCAAATGCTAATAAATACTTTAAGAGAATATTTTATTGGACTAATATGAAATCAGAAACAACATAATATATGTCCAAATGCTTAGAATGCTAATAGGTTAAATCTTCTCTTTAACATCCGGTTAAATTATTACAACCTTTACCCATTCCAGAATGGAAATGGGAGGTAACATCTATGGATTTCATCATTGGATTACCAAAAACAAGGAGACAACATGACTCTATAATGGTTTTGGTTTAAAAACTTAGTAAGGGAACACATTTTCTTCCTGTAATAAATACCTTCAAAGCCATTAATATAGTATAAATATTCATGAAGAAAGTCTTTAGATTGGATGATATGCCTAGGACTATGATTTCAGACTGTGATGCAAAGTTTAATTATAAATTTTGGAAGAGTTTATTTGAGGGCATGTGTACAAAAATAGATTTTATCACAAATTATGACAAATTATCATGGATATGCCCACTAAGTGGGAAGACTATCTTCACCTCACTTAATTTGCCTACAATAATGGTTATAAGATTTCATTGAAAATGATTCCTTTTAAGGTGATGTATGGGAGACGATGTAAAGAGTTCTTAAGATGAGGTCATCTTGAAGACATGCAATTTTTAGGACCATATATGCTAAAAGAAATGGAAGAAATAGTTAATTAGGTAAATAGAATTTGGAAACAAATTAGGATTGACAAAAGAGTTATGGAGATTTGAAGAAAGTTAAAAATAATTCAATGTTAGTGACCATGTTTAATAATATCAAAGTGAAATCAAAGAGGAGCACTATTATACTTGGAAATTGTGCCAAACTATCACCCAAATATTGTGGACTCTTTGAAGTGCTAGCAAGGTTTGGAATAGTGACCTATAAAATTTCTCTTCTAGCAAACATAAAAGTTCATAGTGTTCTTCACGTGTCCTTATTAAAGAAATATGTACATGATCCAACTCAAATAATTGGTTGGAATATTGTAAAGGTAGAACCAGGGGGAGAATTCCTAGCAAAAACTCTACATATTCTAGACTAGATGAAAGTCACACTCTGATATAGAAACATACGTTTAATTAAAGTTCACTAGAAGCATCTAAGTCTAGAAGAGGAAAATTGGGAATTAGAAGATATTTTTAAAGAAGCATATCCATCCTTAATTTGAAAACTTGGTTGGATTCCATAATTTCAAAGAAGATAGTGGGATGATGTCAAACTCAAGTGGGGGAGGATGTGATATCCCCTTACTTGGAGCTTATATTGTAATTTTGTATATGTTAAGTGTGTTTAATTTTTGACTTTAAAAGACCTATTTGAAATTGGCTTATTGGTGTGGTATCACTGATAAATATTAAATGTAGATTTGGGTTATTATGTTGTTAATAAAGTAAAAGAATTTGGAAATTAATGTTGAAGCTACACTTGGATAAAAGAGATTAGGCTGCAAGTTAATGATGGAAAGTAATTATCCCTATTTATTAAGACCTAGGAATCTAATATAAGGATTATAATATTAATGATGATGAAAATTATTAATCAATAAGTTCACCTAAAAGTCGGAAGCTATCTTTAAGACTGGGGAAGTGGAACTCATTAATGAGCTAGTAACCACCTGCCACTTGGTGGATGAGGTGGAGGTAGTTACCAACTACAAATTGCGTTAGAAAAAGGGGGATGTTTTTGTCTTTTGTTGGAAGGAATGATTCATGAAGCATAGAAATGGGTGAGAGGAAAAAGGAATAGAAATGAAAAAGAAAAGGGAATTGCAGACCTTGGAGCTCGAGGGAACTCTTTGTTGAATGAAGTCATGGTTGGGTGGAGCCTGGTAGCTCTAGTCTTAATTTCCAACTCACCATTTTCAAGTTGGTATCCTGAATACTCTGATCTATTTTTTATTTTATGCATTGAGTTGTTAAGATGTTTTATATCGAAAATCTGTGCAAATGAAAGAAATTTGGGTAAATATGTTGGAAAAATGAAACAAAATTCAATTTTTTCATGGAATGGAAGATATGATTTTTAGATACCTAAAATATTTAGAGTTAGTGAAATTGTTGGAATAGAAGAAGTATTTTGAATTGATAGAAAAATATTGTTCATCTTATATTGAGAATACATGTTTTTATAGAATTCAGTGCGATATAAATAAAGAATTATACTGTTAGTTTGGAAATAGTGATATTGTTTTCTTTTATGTGTATATTAAGTTATATATTTATATATAACTAAGAAGAAAGGAGAAAATTAAACTATGGATTAAAATCATCTTAAAGGATGGCAATTTAGTTTAAATAAAAATTTATGTGTAAGAGTGTCAAACTCAGAAATGTTGTTTTTTGAGATAGTTATAAAGATATGTAAAACATGTTAAGTATAGGTAATCATAGAGATACGAGACGATGGAGGCAAGAAGCGATAGGGTTTTTTGCATTTTGTTTTTTGGACCTGTAGAGTCCGCGATCACCTCTTATTCTCACTGAAAATCCTAGATTCGTTTATGTGCAGAGAGATGGGTTTCAGACAACGTGTTTTTTTCCATTGGGACAGATTAAGCTTCTGCAATCACAGATCCATGGTTAAGCCATGGTTTCATGCTATATCCAAAGCGAAAATCCATCAGCCACTTGCGCAGTTCAATGGAACCCTCCAATATCATGACTCTTGGATTTGAGGCTGAAGGAATTGAAATTGAGGTTGGAGGTGCATCGATCATTATCACTGCTGTTGTGACTAATGGCAATAGCAAAGCCAAGTTCGAGAAGCACAATATCCCATGAAATTTGGGGTTTTATTAATAACCATCAAAGGGAGTACAAGTCCGCACTAATTTAAATTGGGGACAAAATTCCAAGGGTTGTGGTAGAGGCACAGATCCAGATCCAGAGGATTTGTTTTAGGTTTTTATCAAAACCATTAATAAAAAATCGATATTGATAAGGGTCTGGGGAATAGATCTACTGACAGATTTGAAGCAAAATGCCCAAAATATCACATGTATTCCTGCTTAATTACAAAGATTGATTTTTTTCCAGAAAAGTGTTGCAAGATGTGGTCCATTTGAAAGACTATGGTATTCAAAGGAACTCTACAATTATCTTGAATTTAAGACTACAAGGTGGTGCCCCAAGAGAAAGCATACCCCTTGGATCATCTTCGAATGGAAAGGGTCCGCCTTCATTCAAGGATGCATTAAGAGGGAAAGTTGCCATAGAGGACAAACAAAAGCCAAATCTGACAATCCCAGGTCCATACATTGTAGAGAATATGGAGAAAGCCCCAGATCTATCCATAGAATTACCAGAAGTGGTCTCTGCACTACTTTGCAAGCAAAAGCTATCATCTATCGATTTAATGGTTTTTGGCCCAAATATGAAGATCTAAATGAGTGGATCTACCTCACCTAGACCAGAGATTTTGAAATTTATCTGTGTGTAAAAGGTTTTTTTGTGGTTCAATTTGATACTCAAAAAAACTTTAATTATGTCATAAATGAAGGACCATGGTTTTGGGGAAGGGTGGGTCACTTCGTAAGCCCATGGTTTCCTGGTTTTGATGCAAACTCAATGGTGTTTACAAAAATGCCGGTTTGGGTAAGGCTACATAACCTTCCGCTCCCATTTTGGCACCACTGGGTCCTAGAAGGCATTGGAAACTATTTGGGAAGGTTCCTAAAGACGGATCGAGAAAGAATGGACAACGATCTCTTCACTTTTCTTGTATTTGTGTGGATATGGATTTAAGCGAAGGCCATCTGAATTGTATTCACCTAACACATCAAGAATTCAAGTGGACACAATGGTTAGAGTTTAAAACACTACCTTTATATGACATATTTGCCATCAAACAAGGCACTTGCAGAACACATGCAAATAAGCAAAGAAAATATCGCAAAATAAAAAAGGATGGAAATTCCCAAACCCTCCTTCATCAGATGATGAGGATGAAGAAATGGATGAGACCTAGCAACATCCGGAGACACAAAATCAACAAGGCTCTCAATGGGAGGGAGAAGAGAAGGAGGAGGATCAGGAAAAACAACCAGAGAATCCAAATAACTTAGCAGTGGTTCTGATCCTTGAGAACCAACACTAGGAAAATAACAACAATCAAGGTACAAGTGGAACTAAGCGATCTCATGTCTCTGAGAGCTCAGATTCAGATAAAGAAGCTCCAAACATTTCAATAAATAATGAGTTGGAAATTGTTGCTACTACTCCATCACTTGGGGTTTGGCAAAAAGTCAAAAAGAAAAAAGAAAAAAATGAAAAACCAACTATGGCTAAATGTAATTTTATATTTTTATTTTTTGTAGCTTAGATACTATGAGTGCTTCAAGCACATACACTGGTCCCCTAGGACAATTCTTGAATGCTTTTGTGCATTTACTTTATGTAACTTTTTATTTTATTAATAGAAAGTTGTTGATTTTTCCTCGGAAAAAAAAGGTAATCATAGAGTTAAATAGTGAACAAAAGTATATATAAGGTCAAAAAGACCTGAAATAGTAGGAAACAAGTAAAGGTCAAGAAACAAATGTAGAAGAAACATTACTTTATCAAAAGATTTTAGACAATGTAAATGTCCAAGTCATTACTAAGTTATTAACTAAACTTTTCATAGTAAAGTCTTTGAAGTGAACTAGCTTAGTATTTACTTATATGGAGGTAGATACCCTTTGCGTATAACTACAAGGGTACAAAAATTAGCATATATAAATATGATATTTAAAGTACCTGAGTACTAGTGAGTACACATAAGGAAAAGTCCACAAATGAATACAAAGAGTTGTATGAGAAAAGTAAATTAGGCATGGAAGAGCATAAAACGAATAGAATAATCTCATGTGGACTGTATTGGAAAGGAAAAGTTTTTGACATCTTTCTCTTAAAAGGTATTCATACAATTGAAAAGTAAAGTAATGGTAAAAAAGGATACCATCATATTATTAACGTAAATCTTTCTCTTCAAAGGTTTATCAGCCGGTCATAACTTCTTACAATTACACATTAGGCATGGAATTATTCAAATTTATAAACTTCCTCTAAGTAAGTATTATGAGAATTGTACAAACATATATAAAATTTCATAAACAAAGATAGTCGACAAGAGAGTCAATCACAATCAAAGTAACAACCAAGAGTTTAAGGGGTACCTGACCTTGAGAAGATATTGGGAAGTTTGTTAAACATTGGAAAGCCTCCATATTATGTGGATGAGGGAAAAAGTTTCAAAATTTGTGAAGACTCCTATATACCTGCGAATGTTCAAAGAAAAGATAAATTTTATTAATTCCTATTGATAGGAATGAAATATAAACGTTAAATGAAGAAAAAAAAGAGAACAGGTTGAAGGTTGCATTACCAGGAAGAGAAGTTTATAAACAAAGTACCATGCTACACCTCTACAAGACAAGTTACCATATATGAGTAAAAAATAATTTTATAACCACAGATAGAACATAAAAATATAAACCATATGTTAATATTAAACAATCAAACTAACATTCATTAGGGTTTTTAACTTTGTGAAAACCATAAGCTTGATTTAAAAGAGAATAGAAATAAAAATAATAAGAAAATAATAAATTAAAAAAATGTTATGTACTTCCTAGCATTCAAAACCCAAAGAAGAAAATTTAACAAATTTTATACAAACAGCTATTATTAAGAGCGTAACTGAACATGAGAAGCTACAACCAAACAAACTAAACAACTAGAATTTCTAACCAAAAGGCGAGTTTATTAAATTCCTTACAAGTTAGGGTTGATTCTTAAAATCCCTACCTTATAATTCTTCTAACCAAAAGGGGAGTTTATTAAATTCCTTACAAGTTAGGGTTGATTCTTAAAATCCCTACCCTATAAGAACTATAGGATAGAGGAAGGTCGCTAGGACCAAAATCAAAACCTTAATACTATCCACCATTGGATCAAGAGGATGAAATATCAACCATTGATTCAAGACCTTGGGATTAACCTAGGATTGCATGTGAATGTCATGTGCACTCTCGTAGGGTGAACCAATAAAGGAGCTCCATGTATCGAAGTTGTCCAAGAATTATTTCGATAACTCAGCATGTATAATTAACCAAAAATACTTTATAAAACGTCAAATAACACCTAGGATGGAATGGAAAATCACATAATAGTATGAAGGGGTGTTAACTTAGTTCTAATCACCATTGCAACTATTAGATCTACGCCTCACCGTATTTTCATAAGAGCTTAGGAAAACAAAATATTTAAGTACAATGGTCATTGATATAAAAAAAACATAACATTTATATCAATACATGTATGTTAACAATTAATCAAATGTGCACAAAACCCCAAGTTTTAAAAGAATTATGATAAATGGTGATAAGGTAATACTCTATCTATATATATAATACATAATTAAAATGGAAAAAGGGCAAAATCAATTAAGGTTGTAGAATGACGAGAAAGGTGATGTTACACACTTTCAGAGCACACAAATGTGTGGAATAATAAACACAAGTTAAGAGGTGAAAATGGAAGCAAATAACCATATATAAATCTTTATGGAAACCAAGTCGATATTATAATCTAGGTTGAATACTTAGATAAAGTGAAACAAAGTGTCTTTATATCAAACATAGGAAGACATCAAAGGGAAATAAAAGAGAAATGAATGAAATACATATTGAAGGATAAATTTGTTCGAGAAAATGAGACTTAAGTTTTGAAAAATAATTATTATTTTATTATTATTTTAACATGTATTTATAGGGTCTATTATAAATATATTTCTCCAAAGCGTTATGGGTCATAACTTTTTCTAAGTGTATTTGGGTTTTAGCCATTAGATTCAATTGATATAACTTTTCTCATTGAATACATAGGAAGAGTCTTCCCATGTTTATATAGGGGTATCTAGAATAGTGAAATTTGTAGAATATATCCAACACATGCAATAATATGTTCATGATATATTATAGATAGTCAATGTTGAGTATAAGCAACAACATGATTGATATTGGGTTCTATATAAGTTTTAAGTTAGTCCTAAGGCATGGTGACATTTGAAAAAATAGTTCCTCATAGTCCACCTTAGAAAGCTCAAACCACTTATATTTGGGACTTACACCATCACAAATGATTTAGGTGAGATTTTTTTTGAATTAAGTATTCCTCCCTTCCTTGGCTTGTATCCGATATTTAATGTGAAGTTGCTTTGACCATATTTTCCAACTCTATTGGACACCTTGAATGTGGCTAAAAAGCATATGGTATTTTGAGAACTCATCCCTAGTTGCAATTAGTAGGATATAGTGGATTGGATCATGGACACCAAGATGAAGGGAACCTACCAATAGAAGATATAACTCTATCAGGTTGTTAAAGTAGGACAACGTTTTCACCAAGTTAAGTGGCTCATTATGAGTCAAATTCACTAGAAGTTTCCCCATATTATAAAGGAACTTAAGAGAAAGTGAATCATTTATTCCTAAGGAAGGATAATGATCTAAATGGATATTGGTGGCCACCCATCTCTTCCATTAACTCAAAGTAGTTCCCCATCTTGGAAAATTTTCTACATTTTTTTAGCTCTTAAACTTTTGACACAATTTTGAAACCCTAAACAATGTCTTTTGGACCTATGATAGATTAGGGTTACTTGCTCCTTGACTAAAATGACTCTTCTGATTGAGATCTTTCCAATGGGCTATTTTGTGCTCCAAATAGAGTTTATATGTGGAAGTTGCAACCTCGGAATGTTGACATATCAACTCGACTCCTTGGGGCGCGCATTCCTTTTTCCACTTCATCTCCTAAGGTGAGGGTCTTTTATTTTTAGGGTTTTTACCTCTTAGTGTTTAGTACTTTACATTAAAAGGCCATTTTGGCTTCTTGTAGTAATTTTTCTTATGAATGAGCATAGTGAACACCTCTTTGTTTAGAGATGAGCTAACACCATTCTAGCAAATTTGTATTTCTTTACATTTCATAACCTCTTCTTATTTCATTTATTAATAAAATTTGATTTTCATTACAATATTTCTATGTGCATATTTTCATTCTACTCTAAATTTTCATTTCATTCTCTAAAATTTTTAAATCACATTCATTAGATTATGATTACTTAATAACCATTATCATATTTGACCTAATTCACACTCCATTAAATAAATACTACGTACCTATATTATTAATAAATCTAATGTAGCTTTAAGTCTCCATTACATCCACTATATAGAGATCCACCTTCCAAGATGAAATGATGAATATCTTATTTTGGGATATATTGATTTGAATAATAAATTTTATAACTGTATGTAGAATTTTAGTAAAAATAAAAATAAGTGTTTTTTTTTTAAATTAATATCATATACTACCTAACTTTGTGATATTATATATTAGAGAAAACTTCCTGTAAAACTTTGTGATATTATATATTAGAGAAAACTTCCTGTAAAATAATGTTTAAGCTTTGTTTAAATTAAATAATATTTAAATTTTTGAATGTTTTGTTGCTGGAAAGAAAAATATCTCTTTCATTTGGGGTTGGGGTTAAGATACATATGTAACATAATTTATACACTGTTGATTCTTGTATTTTTTCCCTTGGGAAAAAATAACACTTATTCAACCACTTGATTATGGTTGTAGATAGTGAACATAAAGCATGGGTAAATTTGGTGGACATTATGGTTTGTCATCATTACATGTCCACAGAAAATAGATAAATACTCCAGCTGTAGTGAATGACCTTGATGTTTGACAATGAATTTTTTTTGTTTGTTCCTTGTTCAAGACAAGGTGATATCAATGTTGGTGCATGCATGTTGATTTCTATAAAATCAACATGAGCCCAATATAGGGTCCATGTCTATTAAAGTGTTTTCGGGGTCATTTCGTTTGGAATATTCAAGGGTGAAACCAACACTAAGGGTCTCTAGGATTGGGTTACAGTGAACCACATTGAAATAATTGAGATTGGGTTATAGTGGTCCCCTACATAATCAACCACATATAATTATGTGCTTTTGATATTTTCTTTTTTGAAAAGTGAAGTGGTGATCTTTAATGTTTTAAATATTTATTTTTATATATTTTTTTATTGAAGGAGGAGATTTTGTTTTAAATAAATTAAATTATTAAATTAATAATTAAAATATATTATTTTTATATATTATTAATTAAATTTAAATGTTTATTAAATATTATTATGTATATTAAACATTAAAATAAATATTGAGGACATTTCTGTGTCATAAACAAAGGAATCTTATATTACACACTACATATTACAAACTATTTAAACACTACAATACAGAAACTATTTTAAAAATTTATAAGGAATATGTTTTTTCCCCAATAATTAATTTAAATCCGAATATATTCCAATGAAGTTGAATATACAAATTTCATTGTCAAAGTCCATTAATATGTTAGAAGAGGTTTTTTATTAAAAATAAGGGAATTTATAATTAATAAGGTTAGAGAGATTTCTATTAAAATAAGGGATTTAATATTAAGAGATTTTTTATTTATTAAAATATCAGGGAATTTTAGTTTATTTAAAATTTAATAAATTAATTTAATATATATATTATTATAATATATATTATAATATATATATATATATATATTTTAAAGGATATTTGAATTTAAATATTCCAGTTAAAATATATTTATTATATAGTATATAGGGAAAATTTATATATGAAGTGTTGTAACAAAGTAAAGTGTTTTATATGGTTTTATAAAATTATTAATGAATTCTAAAAATATATCTAAAAGTGAGAAAACTTATCATTAAATTAATACATAAATTAGTTTTATCGTTGTGGATAACTATAGTCTATGCAAGTTGACTTATTGTATATTTAATGAAAAAACCACAATAATTATTAAATGAAAAAGTTCATATTATTCTAATTTTTATTTAAAAGTATCATATTATTCCTAATTTTTAAATTTTAAAATGATATTTATTATTATTTTTTAGTATTACAATCTATTTTGAATATTTATGATTTATCCACTTTAAATAAAATAGTAATTCAAAAATTAGAAAATTCTAATATTTTTTTATTAATTAAGAAGGTTTGTTTATTTTAATTTTTTGAAATTAGATTAATATAAATACATGTTTAATTTATTTATTAATTAAGAGGTTTGTTTTATAATATTTTTGAATTTAAGACATATATAAATACATATAAAAAATTAAAAAGATAAATGTTTTCATTCTTATTTTTTAATATATTTTCATCCTTATTTTTTAATATAAAAACTATACTAAATTCTTTGTAAAGTATGGAACATGCTTTTTGAATATGGAGTTTACAATAATTTATTATTATTATAACCATGTTTATTATTATTTTTTTTGTGTAAGCTTGGTAGATCCCTTTTCTATTAACATTTCCTGAAAATAAGTATATTTTTAACAAAAATTGCAGGTGGCCTCAACCTACCCGCAGGAAACCAGGTCTGTTGGCCACCTGTCTGCATCGAATGCTGTCCAAAATTTAAAAAGGTTTTCATTACCATCCAAGCTACATTGGCAACTTTATCTACTATAATATTCATATT
Organism: Pinus taeda; assembly: GCA_000404065.3. Lineage (NCBI taxonomy): Eukaryota > Viridiplantae > Streptophyta > Pinopsida > Pinales > Pinaceae > Pinus > Pinus taeda. The sequence goes on from APFE031722488.1 coordinate 31,730, forward strand.
AAAACAGTAAATGATAACTGTCATATAAACAAAATTCTACTTAAATACATGCTTCGTTCATCTGATGAGTCCATCGGGGCTAAGGCTTTCGTGCTGGAGCCTGAGATTTCACTTCTCTTTATATCTTGAATGCTCTGTTCAATCCTGTTTACCATGAGTTTGTTTCAGTACAATTGCATTTGGACGGATTGTATCTCCCTTTGTAGATTCTTCATGCTTGGCTCAACTAGTCTGGCATCCTCCGGTTCCTCTCTTTCCTCTCTTTCCTTATAGGTTGTCATTGCTTGGGCTAGGATATTCTTCAAGACCCAGTACTGTTGAATTGTTTGACGGAACATCATTTGAAGTCCTTTGGTATTCCCGGGGTCTTTAACCATTGTTCTCGATTCTGTCTCGATCTCTTGATTTTCTATATTGTCGTTTAGCTCTCTCCCAGATTTAGAAATCATTGTTTTCACCTCCGGCGGTGTTCCTACCACATATGCATTGATTAGGTTTTGCATACTCTTCTTGCCGATCTTCCTTCCTCTTTTACTTGGTCCTCTGATAGAATTCGCTACCAATCCTTTCGTCTTTTTTATGGCCTTGCCTAGTCCTCTGCTTCCTCTCTTTCTCGGTTCATTACCTTCCTTTGCCATCCCACTCTCCTTCCAACTTACTTCCCCCTTTTCCAGACGATGCACCTGTTCCTGGGCTGGAGCACGGGATGAGTTCCGAGACTCCGGAAGTCTCTACACTCTGCTTGTTATATCACCTAAAATAGAAACCAGGGAAATATTATTATAAGTGATCCAAAATAGATCTTGTATAAAACCTCTAAGTCTAAGTCTTCATATGTATTAACTATCACAAAATATTATCGCAAAGAAAAACACTAAGAATGGCAGAAAACAGAGCTAAGCGGAATGTAAAGTCTCGTTGCACAGGATTCGTTGGATCGGACAGATCAATGACTCAGATTAAATCGGGATATCACATAGGGAGAGGCCAACAGAGTATATCAGAGGCAACCCTAAGGGAAATGCGACTATGATTAGCAATAAAATGTGAGCCATTGATCAAGCATGCAGATCAATGGTGGACATGAACAAAAACATATCGCATCGCAATTCTCTAAGAGGAGGACTTAACACAGGTTGTAGGCTTAAGCGATATGCGATGGCCACATTATCACATCGCAAAGAACCAAGGGAAAAGGATAGAACCCATAGACTTAAGACTGTGCGATGAGCACTTCATTGACAGTCATTGGATCTGGAAAGGAATGGACGATTATGATTGAAATCGACGATCGGAATGATTGGGGTGATCGAAGATCAGGGATCGGGAACACAATAGAGAAAAGGACTATTGAAGCAACAATATCGTCGATGCACCGATAGATGATGAGGCTAATCTGAGCAATTGGGGATCAAATATTGGAGAATCGAAATGAAAAGGGACTAAGTGATATGTAACTCGCAACAACGATAAAAGACAGACCCGAGAGGATTATAGGGCGGACGTTGTATCTTTTGATGTCTGGCTTGGTCAGATTTTCCATTGTTTTTAGAGTATTTCTTGTATTTCTATGTGTAAATAGAGAAGTGATTATTTGGGATTTTCACCCGCGCTGGTCCTTTCCGTTTGAAAATGGGTGGCCACCATACCATAAATCATTTTGCAATGATTGTTTAGCGCTCAACAGGGATTTGAACGGACACCGGTTGGGAGCCAGAAATCCCGAGAATGGAGCTAGACAGACAACGTCGATAGGTTTAAAAAGAGCCATCCCATGATAGTTTAGAAGGAGATATGGTCAGGAAAGTCAGTTGAAGACAGTCATAGAAAGACAGTCAGTTAGTCAGATTGAGGCAAATTGAATATAGGAACAGGACAGAGGGAGAGTCTGTGCACTCTTTTCGACTCGAGGTTTTCAAGCAGATCCCTCTTTGATGTCACTGTTGGTTGAGACTTTTTTTTTGAGCTCACTCTTGTAATAATTTGTTTTTGAAGACTTAATATAGAGGTTGACACTGATAGCTAGACCAGGAGACGTAGCCAGGAAGTTTGGTGAACTCGTTTATTATTTTGGCTGTGTTAATGTGTGATTGTTGTGTCTTCTGATTGTTAATTGTCTATATTATTCACAATCTTTTCGATCCGTTGCACTAAGTAATATAGGAATTTTCCTGCACATGAGTCTATAATACCTTTTCTTCTTGATTTAGTATCCATTTCGGATCAAGTGGTATCAGAGAATTTGGTTTTGTTAAGGTTAGACAAGCTTGTGTTGGATTTTGAATGCTAACTAGATTAAAGCTCAATTAGGAGAAGGAGAACTTATTGAGGCTAATATAGAGATTGCAAGAGTCTATTCTCAAAGGAGAGTGGCAGAAGAAGCTCCATTGGGATTAGAATCTCAATTTATAGAAAGTTTTAAGACACTCCAAGACATGGTGGAAGAGATGTATCTAGACTTTAAGAAGGGTCGAGGTGAAAGCACTTGAACACCTAAACCAGACAAAGGAGCAGAGAAACCTTTTCTAGTTTCCCCTATAGAAGGAAAAGGGAAAGGGGAAATTCCTTCTCCATCATCTCCTCCATCATCACCTTCGTCATTCTCATCATCTTCTAGCTCTTCTAGGAAGAAGAAGAAAACTTCCTTAATAAAATTAGATGTGAAGTTTGATTTGCCAATTTATGATGGAGAACTCAATGCAGAAAAGCTAGATAATTGGATAAGACAAATTAATGTATATTTCAGGGTACAGAACGTTGATTCAGAAATGAAGAAGATTCAACTAGCTAGCCTTCGACTTGAAGGAACTGCAATAGTATGGTGGGAAGGCAAGAAACAAGTTGATCTGCAAAAACATGGTAAAATCATTTCTATTTGGAATGAATTTGTTCCTGCTATCAAAAAGCAATTCTATCTTTTAGCTTACATGCAGTAGGCAATGATGAGTTGGCAAACTCTTTGTCAATTGAATGGTCAAAGTGTACAAAGTTATACTCAGGAATTTAGAAAGAGAGCTTTAACTCTATGTATATCATTAGATTCACCTGAGAATTTATTGAAGTATATAGGTGGTCTTCGTAGCTATTTAAAGCATACTATTCTCATGTTTAATCCCACTAGCTTAGATGATGTATCAGTTCAAGCTACACATCTAGAAGCTAGAGGTAAGAATTTAAACCCAGAGGTTGGGGGATCATCTAAATATTCTGTAAGCAAGAGTAAGGAAAAGAAGAAACTGAAATGGAAGGAGAGGAAAGCAAACACTGTAAAGAAGGATAAAACTTCATGCACTCATTGCAAGAAAGAAGGACATGATGAGGCAAACTACTAGTCTTTGCATCCAGAACAAAAACCTAAGAAGTTCGGTGGAAAGAGGAAAAATAATGCTGCCTCTATTCAGTAGGACTTGGGATGAGATTCGGGCGATGAAACAACAATTACAGCCACAGGTATTAAGGGTAAATATTCTGAAGCATCTACAAGTAATTCTGCACAATCTGTTGATAATGAAAATAATGAGAGGGAAAGAAATGAGATTTTTCATATTAGAGTAATTTCCAAGCATAATAATATTGATACTTTATTTGATAGTGGATCACAAGTAAAATTTGATTTCTGAAACAATTGTAAAGAAGTTGGGATTACAAACAAAACATCATGAGAAGCCATATCCATTAGGTTAGGTGTGTGATAAAACAAAGCTACAAGTAATGAGACAATGTAAACTTAGGTTTACTATTGGATCAACATCTGTAGATGAGGTTGAGTCAGATATAGTTCCATTGGATATATGTGGTATTGTTTTGGGAAGTCCATACTTGTATGATAGGAAAGCTATTTTCTATAGAGTTGAGAATAAGTATCAACTCACTAAAGATGGAATAGAATATATTGTAAGAGCTCATAAACTCAAAGGTAACTACTCTCCCATAAATTCAGGACAGATGAAAAGAATTATGAATTCAAGTAAGCAATTTTTACTAATGGTTGTAAAGGAAAAGGATCCTAAAAAATCCAATGCATTTGAAGGTTGTGATTCTATACAGAAAGCTGATTTAGTTAAAGTTGTTTTAGAGTATGATTTTCTATTTCAAGAACCAAAAGGTCTGCCACCCAAGCGAGAAATAGTACCTGATATTTATTTTCAGCAAGATGCTCCATTACCTAACAATGGAATGTACATGTTGTCATCTTTAGAGAATGCAGAGATAAAGAAGTAGGTACAGGAGTTGCTCTATAAAGGGTTTATACGACCAAGCACATCACCATGTGGATCTCCAATCGTGCTGGTGAGAAAGAAAGATGGTTTGTGGAGAATGTGAGTTGATTATAGAGCACTAAATAAAATAACGATCAAGAATCATTATCCTCTTCCTCGTATTGATGATTTATTAGATCAATTGAAAGAAGCAGTTTACTTTTCTAAGTTAGACTTGTGAAGTGGTTGTCATCAGGTCAGAGTTGTAGAATAAGATGCAAAATAGACTGCTTTCAAGACAAAGCAAGGATTATATGAATGGTTGGTTATGCCTTTTGGCTTACTAATGCTCCTGCTACATTTATGAGAGTTATGAATGATGTACTCAAAACATTTATTGATGATTTTGTAATTGTTTATTTAGATGAAATTCTTGTTTTTAGTAAGACATGGGAAGACCATGTAAAGCATGTAAAGCAGATTTTAGATGTTTTGAAAAGAGAAAATCTCTATGTAATACTGTCAAAATGTGAATTTGGCAGAGCATCTTTAAATTATTTGGGTTATATTGTAGGGGGTGGTGAATTCAATATAGATCCCTCTAAGGTTGAAGTCATTGTGAACTGGCCGAAACCCAAATCTACTACAGAGGTTAGGAGTTTCCTAGGGGCAACACAATACTTAAGAAAGTTTATTGCTAACCTTTATTTGATTGAAGCTCCATTACATGCTTTAACAGGATTGAAACATGTGTTTAAGTGGGGAGGCAAACAATAGAAAGCCTTCGATACCTTAAAAGAGAAAATCAGTACAACACCAGTACTAGCATTGCTAGATCTTCAACATCCATTTGAGATTGAGATAGATGCCGGTGGCTATGCCATGGGAGTAGTGTTGATGCAACACAGAAAACCCATATGCTATCATTCTCAGACATTTACTTCTGCAGTAGTTAATTATCCCACATATGATAAAGAATTGTATGCATTAGTACAAAGTGTGAAAAAGTGGAAACATTACCTAATGGGTAAAGAAACAATCATACATATAGATCATCAACCACTTCAATATTTGCACTCAAAAACTAAATTACAACAATCAAGACATTACAGATGGATGGGTTTTCTACAATAATTTCATCTTGTCATCAGATATAAGAAGGGCATACACAATAAGGTTGCAGACATGTTATCAAGACCAATCATAAATGCATCTACTATACTTAAGCATAACTCAGTAATGCATGAAAGTTACATTGAACAATATACTCAAGATGTAGATTTTAAAGATGTATATGCAACTTTAAGTCATGGCAATCGAGTAGAAGAATCGGATTATTATGTAAAGGACCAACTCTTATATCATTTGGGAACGTTATGCATTCCACAAACTGAAAGAGTTAACATAATTCGAGAAGCACATACTTCTCTCATATCAGGTCATTTTGGTGTAAGTAAATAGTTGCACAATTGCAAAGATTCTGTTATTGGCCAAGAATGCATGAGACAGTTTCTAGATATATCAAAGGGTGTACTACATGTGCTACAAGCAAGCCCAATGATAGGAAATTATGCTTTTACACTCCACTTCCAATTCCTTCTTGTCCTTGGGAAAGTGTTTCCATGGATTTTGTTGGGGGATTGCCAAAATCTAGGAAAGGTCATGATTATTTGTATGTTGTTATGGATAGGTTTAGTAAAATGTGTATTTTGACACCATGTAACAAGAAGGTTACAACTGAACAAACAACAAAGTTGTTCTTTAAAAATGTATTGGTTCATTTTGGGTTACCCACTCCTATTGTATATGATCAAGATTCTTGATTTGTTGGGAAGTTTTGTTCAAATTTATGGGAGTTGATGGACACCAGGTTGAAGAAGAGCACAACATTTCATCCACAAATAGATGGTCAAATACAATTGGTGAACAAGACAGTGATCGAGTTTCTCAGAGGTTATTGTAGCAAGCATCCCAAGCTTTGGGATGAGCATTTGTGTTATGTGCAACATGCATACAACTGTGCCAAGCACTCTTCTACTCAGAGATCTCCTTTTGAGACCTTTTTTGGTTTTATAACGAAGTCTCCCTTGGATTTTGTCTTTGGTAAAGACATAGCAGTCGATGGAAATAATGATGTAGACAAAGCAACCAAGTTCATTGAAAAAATCCAAGAAATTCACTAGGCAGTACAAGAACATTTGGAAAGAAGTCAAGCACTGTACAAGGCAAGACATGACAAACATCGAGTTGAGCATAGTTTTCAAGTTGGTGATCAAGTCTGGCTGTACATCAACAAAGATAGAATGCACGGTGAAGGTAAGAAGCTAAAACCAATAAGGTATGGACCTTTCAAGATACTTGATAAAATTGGTGAAAATGCTTTTCACCTTGATTTTCCAACTTATATGTAGATCTATTCAATCGCTAATGAAGAAAACTTGAGATTATATGAACCTTCATTGATTGAAGATCCTGAAGAGCAAGGTTAGTTGCCTCCTATTGGGGATTTGTTGCCTAAGTATCTCAATGAGTTACAGGAGTACACAGTTCTAGATAGGAAGGTAAGAACTACGCGTCAAGGGAATGTTAAGTACCTGAGAGTAGGACTCAAAGGTTCAAATCCAAGCAAGGCATGATGGATAGAAATTGGACAAGTGAGGGAACTGTATCCTCACTTGATCGATTCCTAAAACCAACTTTTGGTGGTCCAAAAGCTTTTCAGTGGGAAGGCGTGATCCAAAATGGATCTTGTATAAAATATCTAAGTCTAAGTCTTCATATGTATTAACTATCGGAAAAAATTATCGCAGAGAAAAACACTAAGAATGGCAGAAAACAGAGCTAAGTGGAACATAAAGTCTCGTTGCACAGGAGCTATAAGATCGGACAGATCAATGGCCCAGATTAAATTGAGATATTGCATCAAGAAAGGCCAGTAGAGTATATCAGAGGCAACCCTAATGGAAATGTGACTACGATCAGTGATACAAAATGAGCCATTAATTAAGCACACATATCAACGGTGGACATGAGTGGAAACATATCGCATCACAATTCGCTAAGTGGAGGACTTAACACAGGTTGTAGGCTTAAGCGATATGAGATGGCTGCATTATCGCATTAAAAAGAACCAAGGGACAAGGAGGGAACCCTTAGACTTAATACTGTGCAATGAAAGCTTCATTGACAGTCGTTGGATCCAGAAAGGAATGGATGGATGCGATTGAAATCAGCGATCAGAACGATTGGGGTGATCAGAGATTGGGGATCGGGAGCGCAACAAAGCAAAGGACCATTGATGTAGCGATACTGCTGATGTTCCGATAACTAATGAGGATGATTGGAGCAATTGGGGATCAGAGATCGGAGAATCACAATGCAAAGGGACTGAGCGATATGCAACTTGTGACAGTGATAAAAGACGGACCCGAGAGGATTATAGGGCGGACTTTATATCTTTTGAAGTCTAGCTTGGTTGGATTTTCCATTGTTTTTATAGTATTTCCTGTCTATTTCTCTGTGTAAATAGAGAAGCAATTCTTTGGGATATTCACCCGTGCTGGTCCTTTTCGTTTGAAAATAGGTGGCCACCATACCTTAGAGCATTTTGCAATGATTGTTTAACGCTCAATAGGGATTTGAACGGACAGTGGTTGGGAGCTAGAAAGCCCAAGAATGGAGCTGAACAGACAACGCCAATAGGTTTAAAAAGAGCCATCCCATGACAGTTGAGAAGGAGAGATGGTCAAGAAAGTTAGTTGAAGATAGTCACAGAAAGATAATGAGTGAGTCAGATTGAGGCAGATTGAATAGAGGAATGGGATAGAGGGAGAGTCTGTGCACTCTTTTAGACTCGAGGTTTTTGAGCAGATCCCTCTTTGATGTCACTATTGGTTGAGACTCTATTTTTGATCTCACTCTTGTAATAATATGTTCTTGAAGACTTAATATAGAGCTTGAGACTGATAGCTGGACCATGAGATGTAGCGAGGAAGTCTAGTGAACTCCTTTATTATTTTGGCTGTGTTAATGTGTGATTGTTGTGTTTTTTGACTATTAATTGTCTATATTATTTGCAATCTTTTCGATCCGTTGCACTAAGTAATATAGGCATTTTCCTGCACATGAGTTTGTAATACATTTTCTTCTTGATTTAGTATCCATTTTGGACCAATAAGTCAATATCAATTTAAACATAGTAAACATAGGCTTCCCCCCTCCTGAGTGGGGCTTCTCTGGCATGAGATTTTTCCATCACTCTTGGCCTGGAGAATGACAATAACCCCCATTAATGCTCGAGTTCCCCCCTTCCTCCTTAGAGAAATTGAGGCTTCTGACCTCCTCATCATTCTAGTGGTTCCCCATTGAAATTTGAAGAACCTAGTTTCCCAGTTCCCATGGGGTGTCTTTGCTTCTCCTCTCGACTGTAATTTCTTCCCTCCCCTAAGTATGACCACCCTAATGGACAAGGGGATGCTTCCCATAATGGATAATTGTAATTGCAACTCTTCCTTGGGTCCTGACAGATGGGCAGGACAAGGATTTTCTCAGTGCTATATCCCTACCCCAATTGCTACCCCAATTAATACCTTTGATCCCGCAACCTTCGACCATGTTTAGGATTGAATCACGTTGGAGAATAAGAAACCTTGCCGCTAGATCAAAGAAGGTGGCTGACCCTTCGCACATAACTATGACTACTTCCTTCCCAGGCCACAAAATCCACCATATTAGTTTGATAAGTTTGATTCTACCACCATTGTGGAAACCCCAAAAGATATCCCATCGAGCCACAATACCTCGGGACCTATCTACCCTAAGACCAATACCAATGTTCCTGAATTCCCTTCCCCAGATGGCATTCCAGACGAATTTTCTCCAGGTTAACATGCTAGAACCCCAAGAGAAACATAAGGTCTCTACTATGGCCACTTCTAGGGGTATCATTTCCATTACCCAACATTCCTCTTTTAAAATCATATTTTCTAGACAGTCGAGAATGGGAGACGAGAGAACATACTAGTTCTTGTAGACAAAAACCGGTAGCAGTTTGACGTCCTCCAGCCCACCACTTCTACCACCTTCAGTAGCACGTCCTGACTTCTCACTCTACATGCAAATGCCTCCTAGCCTAACTGTCTTACCTTTTAGTTTCCCTGGCCAGCTGCCCCGCTTGCTGTTTGAAGGACTCTCCACGTGCCTTCGTCCTCCTTCCGCTGCCCATTCCCTCGTTTGATTTTCTTAGGATGGGGTTTCCTTGACATCTCCATAATTGCCCTTAATAACTCCTCTGTTAGCACTGACTACTCCTGCCATGAGATTTCTCTGTCCACATTGCCACTTGCCAATGACCATTGCCTGAGCTCTACCGCACTTGAAACCTGGTCTCCTTCTCTCTCATCGACCCTCATACATATCTGCCTCTGCCCTGTACTGCTTGCTACCCTACTGCCCTTCACCTACTCTCATGGCCTCATGTCATTCGCTTCTCCCTCTACCCTTCGAGCCAGCTGGGTGATTGATCCCCTCGGCCCCCCATGTCTTATGTCCCACCTCACATTCCTTTACTACATCATACCTTTCGCACCTCGATCAAGAGTATAACCATGTTTATTATTATTATAGTAATGATGTTGGTTTTTCTTCCAACTTTTTAAAAATAAAAAAATAATTTTAACAATTTAAATTAAGTTTATATAATATTAGTATATAATTTAAACCATTTTAACTTTTTTATAATTTTTATAATTATTTATATTTAAAACTTTACTATTAAATATTAATGAGTATAAAAGTTTAATCTTTATATATATTTTTATAATATTTATATTTAAACTTTACTATTAAATATTAATGAGTATAAAAGTTTAATCTTGATTAAATCAAAATTAAGAAATTTTAATGAATTTATGAAACATTAAAGTATCTACTCATCAAACTTCCATGATCAGATTTGCTGATCATAAACCTATAAAATTTTGATTTCTTAATAAAACATTAAAATGTCTACTCATCTCACTTCTTTAATAGAGTTTTTCCTTTATATTCTATATTTTTAACTAACTATTTATACTAAAAAAACCTTACTCATTAGTATAAAATTTTAATTTCCTTATTAAATCAAAATTAAGAAAATTTTATTTATTTCTAAAACATTAAAGTGTCCACTCATCAAACTTCCATGATCGAGTTTCTCCCTTGAATTTTAAGAGACTAATATAATTAAATATTTAAAATGTTTAAGTGAAAATATAGAGAATAATATAATTAGATGTTTAATTGAAAATATACATGTGACATGAGACTTTTTCAAATTAAAGCAATAAAATATCAAGTTATCCATTATGTTATATAGTTGATATGGTTTTCTTCTCACTTAAATTTCATGGGTTTGAAATGGTAAGTATACTAAGATGATCTTTGTTTAAATGGTCAACTGAAAGTATATATATTATCTAAGACATTGTTTCCCAAATTAAATCAATAAAATGTCAATGTCAAGTTATTTGATGTGGTCTTTTTTCTAGGTTTGAAATGATAAGTACACTAAAATGAATTTTGTTTAAATGTTCAACTAAAAGTATACATATGACATAAGACATTGTTTCCCAAATTAAACCAATAAAATTTCAATGCTAAGTGATTTGATGTGTTTTTTTCGTAGGTTTGAAATGCTAAGTACACTAAGATGATCTTTGTTTAAATGGTCAACTGAAAGTATACATGTGACATAAGGCATTGTTTCCCAAATTAAATCAATAAAATGTCAATGTTAAGTTATCCGATGTGGTTTTTTTCTTGCTTAAATTTTATAAATTTGAAATAATAAGTACACTAACATGGTTTAAAATGTCTTATTATCGGTTACCTACAATTTAATATTACCATAATGGTCACATATCCAGTTCGATGGTTATTACTAAAATTATATAGAGAGTTATTATTAATAAGGTTATATAGAGGGATAGCAATGCAAATGTTGATTAAAACATTATAGATAGTGCATTTATTTATTTATCAAAATGAGATTTTAGATCATTTTAATCTATTATTCGAACTTATTCGTATATAAAAATATTTAGTAAGAGTTGTTGAATATTTAAATTTTACTTTCATATTATTGAAGCATAAAAAAGGGATTGTTGAAGTGAATTGGGGCATTGTGTTAAGAATTGGCAAGAGTGAGACAAAACAAAAAAGTGGCAGAAAATGTGTTGAGCTCTTGTATTGTAATGTATTGATTTTAATGTCTAAATTTATATTACATCAATGACTATTTTATATCTTTTAGATTTAGATATAGATATCAGTAATAAATCAATGATGGATCATGATAACACTTCATCAAGTTAAGGATTACAAATCATGGACTTAGACTTTGTATTGTTTAGGGACACATTCTAACATTTCCCCCCTCAATCAGAAGTTTGAATAATTATACAACACTTGTAGCAATAACTTTTGTCATCTTCATTATGAAACTGTTGAATTGAGCTCCATTGAAGATTTTCTTGAAAGACTACCAATATGTGAATATTTGGAATTGAATAGCTACTATGTGTTGAAAAAATGCAGCAAGAAATTCCTAATTTAATTTTCACTTGAATTAAATTAGGAAAAAATCGAAATTCCACATCACAAGACAACTTGAATGAGTTAACTGAGTTATTATCACTAAGTTAGCTTAGTTAATTCGAGTTGAGGGCTTAACTTGAGTTGTGTATAGTGATTCTTAAATTTTAGGAGCCTAGGTTTAGTCAATTTTAGATGTAACAATTTAATTCTGTTAAATTAAGGTTAGTTAAACTAGTTCCAACTTTTGGAGGAACCAGTTGGAGGTCTAGCAGTGGGGTGTAGCTTCATTATTTGACTAGTTACTTGATAAATCAACCTAAATTAACTCATGCATGCACAAAATTGGAGTTACATAGTTGAGATTGGAATTTAAGGGTAACTTACTATCAGTGGTAGATTTTTCCAAGTTATAGATGGTGCATGCAGTAAGAGAAGGACCTAAAGGAATTGCAAAATCCAATGGAGAAAAATTCCTATTAAATAGGGCCCTAATTCTAAAGGAAACAATTCAAGGAAATAGGAGCTTGGCGGGTAGAAGAATTGGCTAAGTATTGGCCAGAGTCAACTTGTGAGGAAGTGCGATAGAGTATACTTATGTAGAGATTGTTCAGGATTGAACACACATTGCGTTTCTTCTTTATTTTTTGACTAATGCAATACATATAGGAAGGGGTTTTGAGAAGTTTCTTTCCCCTTAGATAAATAATTGAGAATATGTGATTAAATCTTGTCTCATGTTTATATTGTGATTTCTCAATCGATTAATTGTTTCTGTTGATGAGTAGAGTAGGTTCAAGTCTTTTGTTTAACATATTACATATGCAGTTTGAATCTACAAGGAAATTCTACATGGTATAAGAAAAATATTCACATTAGAACCAGTCATTGAAGTCCTCATGTATGATTATGATTGAAAAAAATGAGATATTATGAGGCATAGCTGATGGAGCCCTAGATCAGGGTAGATCCAGAAGACCCTATGTGCAGACTTCTTAATGTAGCAAGAAGGCTGCTAGTGGGAAGATTAGTGAGCCAATGTTTTGTGACATAAAAAGTAGTTGTGATATTTGATATTGACATATTAAGGGGCAGAGATATTTCTGACATGGAGATCAAGACTTAGAGGGAGTTTAGTTTCAGAGGGAGCATCCCTATGGAAGCCGGTACTTCAGGATTTGGGGAGATTAGACTCATTATTGCATTAGTTGTAGCAATAGAGTAGAATCAACAACAGAGTAGTAGAAACAAAAATATGAATATATCATATTTCACCATGCATGAAACCATACCTCTAGGAGTGAGGTGGGGTGATGTAGATCCTTAGTCCAAGAGTTGTAGAAATTTGGGTAGGGTCCATTGAAGTGTTCTCCTCATGGATCATTACCTTGCTATAGGGGTCCATAATAATAAGTGGCAGGAGGACTAGTGTCAGTCAGAGACTATAGAGTGTAGAGGAGTGTTGACAACAGAGCAAGAGGCTCAGTACCAAAGTCAACAACAACACACTTTTCCTAATAGGCAGTTGTAGACACAACTGATTTAGTTTGTTATTATTATTATTTTTAGTTGCAGATGTTGCAGTAGCAACAACAACAGTGAAAAGTGTTGCATGCAGTACATTCCAAAGGTGCTAGATCAAGGTAGAAGATAATCCCTTTCTTGCTGAGAGGGAGTGTTGAAAAAAAGCATTAAGAAATTCTTAATTTAATTTTCCCTTGAATTAAATTAGGAGAAAATTGGAATTCCACATCACAAGACAACTTGAATGAGTTAACTAAGCTTTTATCATTCAGTTAGCTTAGTTAATTCGAGTTGAGGGCTTAACTTGAGTTGTGCACAATGATTTGTAAATTTTAGGAGCCTAGGTTGAGTTAATTTCAGTTGTAACAGTTTAAGCCAGTTAAATTGAGTTAATGTTAGTTAAGCTAGTTCTAAATGTTGGAGGAACTAGTTGGAGATCTAGCAGTGGGGTGCATCTTTAGTGTTTGAGCAATTACTTGATCAATCAACCTATATTGACTCATTCATGCGCACAATTTGAGTTACCCAGTTGAGATTCGAGTTTAAGGGCAGCGTACTATCAGTTATCGAATTTTCCAAGTTGTATAGAGGGTGCATGCAATCAGAGAATTACCTAAAGGAATTTTGCAATCCAGTGGAGTAAAATTCCTATTAAATAGGGTCCTAATTCCTAAGGAAACATCGCAAGGAAATAGGAGCTCGAAAGGCAACATAATTGGCTACGTATTGGCCATATTCAGCTTGTGAGGCAGGGAGATAGATTATACTTGTGCAAAGATTGTTCGGGCTTGAACAAATATTGTATTATTCTCTATTTTATGACTAATGCAATATAATATATATATAAATATATATATATATATATATATATATATATATATATATATATATATATATATATAATATATATAATATATATATATATATATATAGATAATATATATATATATAGGAAAGGGTTGTTTAGAGATATAGGAAACATCGCAAGGAAATAGGAGCTCAGAAGGCACATAATTGGCTATGTATTGGCCATATTAGCTTGTGAGGTGGGAGATAGATTATACTTGTGCAAAGATTGTTCGGGCCTGAACAAGCATTGTATTTCTTCTCTATTTTACGATTAATCAAGATATATATATATATATAATATATATATATATTATATATATATATATGAAAGGGTTTTGAGAATATGATTTCCCCTTAGATAAATCTCTAAGCGTATGTGATTAAATCTTGTTTGATGTTTATATTGTGATTTCACGATCGATTAATTGTTTTAGTTGATTAGTAGAGTAGATTCAATTATTTTATTTTAGCATATTACATAAGTGATTTGAATCTACAGGGAATTTATACAGTATGTATGAAAATTTCCGTTCAATAATTGAAAAAAGTGTAGATCTTCTGTTGAGAAGACTAGTTGCTATGTTGGATTTCCCAGTTGTTGATTGAATGTTGACTGGAATTTGATTAATAAGACTTAGAAACATGAAGCATAATATCTAATATTCCTCCCTATCATGTGTAATATGAATATGTTTTCAGTAGTTCATTATTTAAAGGATCCAAGTAAGGCTTTCGATTTTTTAGGTGGTAGTTTTTCTAGTTGACGACTAATCATGTTCCATGGAAACTAACAATTTATGGTTTATCGTGAACTGATCTACTTTGAATAATGTGGTGGTTTTTAGATGATCACTAACCAATATTCCTTGAATAAGGTGGTGGATTCTTATTACCAATAATCATATTCACTTGAATAATATGGTGGTTTTGGATGAGACTAATGTAATTTCTTCACTTCATGATTCCATCTCTAGAAATTTATCCATCCATATTGAATTCATTTCTTATATTTCTTCTACGTTCGACACCTTTTAGATAGGTTAATTGTCCTCTGTGAATGTAGACAAGGATGGAAATTAAGAAACATTAAAAAACTGACTCTCCTTGTGACCGACTCTTTGAAGATGTCAGCATATTTTATTAATACTCTTAACTTATTCACAAAATATTTCACTCACAAACTAAACTAGTTTGGAGAAATCTAGAATATGATAGTTATTTTCTTTGATGTATCCCAATCCATATCGATTTCTATTTAATTATATTTCTTCCCAAGGTAAGACAACCATCTTTGAAATCTCTTGATGCCATTTTTGGACATCTTTACATTTAATATTTTTGTTGCTAATGTCATTATGTCTTGGTGACTCATCTGTAATCATTATGTATTTTATATCACACGAAGCATCAATCATTTGCATTATTTCATCTGTGTTACATATTGCATCACACTTTTGAATAAGATGTTTTCTACAACATGTTGCATCACTCTTCTCTATTAGCTCCTTTGTGCCACAACTTGCATCAACTATCTAGATGTACTCATTTATATCACAAGTTGCATTATCCTTTTACATTAGATCTATTGTATAACAAAATGCATCAACCTTCACTATAGATGTTTCATCAATTATATCATCAACATCATCATGATTTTCTATCAATTTAGTCTGAATTACATCAAGCAATTGATCCTTCATATCTGTTCCTCTTTGAAGATATTTTACAGATACTAATTTGTTAACCATTTGACCAATTATGGTTTGGAATTTCTTTAATTTCCACTCATGCACTTTAACTATATTGGGCACTTCATGGTTTCCCTCCTGTAAATATTTAATTTCATGAGAGGCATTTAGTAGACACTTTCCTCCTTTACTCATTTGTACTTAACATGCTTTCTTGCTCACTCGTACTCACTTTTATGCACTCATTCCTCCGATCGTACTTGCTTTATTTTTATGTCACCTTAGAATGTTTAGTACTGACAAATGTGCACCCTAAACAATGATTTTTACAAGGATTTAATTTGATAACTATCTTGACTTCCTTATTCAATTTTAGGTAAGTCCATTTGAACAATTGTTCTTGTCAATGGTGACATAAAGGACATTCATATATGATAATATGACGAAATTTCACCTTTTTAATCAAAAGTTTCCAATAACCCTCTTCAATTACAATACTTCAATTATAAAAAAAATGTTTATAACCACTTTAAACTATGAAAAAATTACATTTAGCCTTATCACTCCAAGTTCATGTAATGGCATTTAAAATATATTTTTCAACCTAACAACTCCATTTCACACACACACACCCACACACACACATACTATTAAGCAAAAAAGAGGCCAATTGATGAGGGAATTTTATGAATACCTAAGGGACATGACCCTCTACATCAAGAGTTCCTTCACAACATGGAGAGAATGAAACCATTTCAATAGCTTCAAAACAACCTACATATAGAATGAATGTTGGCCATTCTCAAATTTACATGATCCAATGGCTAATTTTTTGGGGGTAGCTTATAAAACAATAAAGTATGTCATGGTTTTCCAAATCAATGTATCATTCAAGTGGACCTCAATATTATTGGAAACTGGCCAATCCAAAATTTACTATGATTCCTCCAAAAATAGGAATATTCCATTATTGGTGATTCACATGCAGATGAGGCACATCAAGAGAAGGAGTATTTTTACTATAGATGTCAATACCACTTTAAAACAATGAACAATGCAATATAGACATTTTTAAAGCATCAAAGAAGGAACTTAATTTTAAAAATTAATAGTGTATGAGGTACCTTAAACAATAGAAAAACATGAGAGGTCTTGTAGATATGCTATCTTGAGAAATATTCCTATCACTACGCTCATATAACCTCATTTTTGTGATGATCTGCTGATTTATTTATTTGCTTCAACAACTAGTATGAAATGAATATAACCTAAAGAACACCAAAAAAAAACTATATGGGCTATGTAAAATGTCCAAGAAACCAACAATATCAATAGAATGAGAGCACCTATTCCATCCATTTTAGCTATTATTTTCATTTTAATCTCATAACCCAATGTCCATTCTATGCCTTGGATTGTTATAGGCCTTCTTAGAACTCCTTTTCCACCTTTATGTATGCAATGGTAATCACACTTTGACTCAATTGACCTACATATAAAACCTTTATAGCTAATTTTAGGTTGGATTAATGTTATTCCTATTACCCAAATGAGTTTAATCTCATATGTAGCTTCTACAACACATGGGAATGATCCCTCTTTCAGTCACTATTACACAGTACCAGCAAAATATCTTTGAAATTTGTGATACCCTTTTTGATGATTAGGTTCTCATGCTTATGTTAAGTGAGATCACTAGAATATTAACCACCCATACTACCCTAACACCACTCAACTATACTTTTCATAGCCATGGATAGGATGCCATATATTTATGAATAATCCAACATTGATCTTTGCAAACCCTCATATAGATCTATGTAATTAATGAATGGTAATTGTGGAGATGAACATCTAGGATGAGTTTTGGAGAGAACAAATATCATGTACAATAAATCTAAGGAAAAATTAGTTGGCTATTCCCCTAATCTCTAAATGCCACCCATGGATCCTTTCATAAATATAAAACTTGCATCCTAGGTATACATGTTTTTTAGATCTTGTTATTACAATTTTGATGACCATATGGAAAGGGGATGGTCATTTAGAAAGGTGTTGTTGATCATGGCCTTGCTTACACCAATGTTATAGATGACTATATCATTGAACCAGGCCATCATCAGTACATACTTGTTGGTGGAGGGGCTCACCATCATGCAAATCTCAACATATTTGAAAATTTGGTGGTGAATCATAGGTTGAAATTATAGATATAATATCAGTGGCAAACCCTCTCGGAAAAAAATGACAACATCCAAGAATCTAAGATAATGAAACTATAGCAAGATGCAAATATAAAACTAAGAAACAAAAGTAAATTTGACGGTCATGTGTTTTTGGATTTCGCCCTCTAAGACACAATGAGGGATGAATAAGAAATTTCAATGCAACAAGACAGTGAAACAAAATGAAATCAAAGGTATACCTACCAAAGATGATCGAAAAAATGGGTTGTTTTCAAGCTATGGAAATTCTCACATGTAAAGGTTGGATATTGGGAAGTTTAAAAAAATAATGTACATAATTGATATCAATTTCACAAAATCTACTACAAGAATTTTTTGAGCCAAATTGTTCTATATTAACACCCATCTAAACACAAATCCACTTCAAAAATCATGGTGGCAGACATTTCACCAAGACAAATGTTGGCTAATCAGAATTGAATAGCTTGATCCATAGCTCTCCATGGAAGAGATCGTTCAACATAAGTTAGATATCTATCAACAATGGGTAAGTCCACAAATCTCCAAACGTATGCTGCAAAAAAAAATAAATCTAATCTCAAATAAGAAACTAATATTTCAAACCCAATTCAATAGATCTCATTATGATATTTCCAAAATCTCTCATAGCCTCACTTTGATAATATCAAGGTCTAGACTTTCATATATTTACTAGCTATGTATAGGATATTATCACCCTTTCTTTATCATGGAACTGATACCATGTTCATAATTGGAAAGAGTGAGACATGATAAACAAGAGTGGTGGAAAATGCCTTAAACCCTTGTATTGAATTGTATTGATCTGAACATTTAAATTTATAATACAGTAATCAACATTTCAGATGTTCTAGATCTATATTTACATCTTACTAAAAACTTATGAGTGGATCAATATAACACCTCATAAAGATAAGGGTTACAACTCATGGTCTTAGAATTTATGATTGTTCATGGATTCACAATCTAACACACTGATGTTTTATAAAGATAATATTTTTTTATGGATGTTCAATGAATAATTAATATATGATCAATTGTTTCTTATTCATTCACATGCAAATGACAGTTACACATCAGTGTCAATCAAAGGGAGCCTCCAACTAACTAATCATCAATAGGTATAGATGAGACAACATGATGAAGATCTTGATATACCCATTGTCCTTCAAATGAACCCCAAATTAATGGTAGTCATGAAGGGATACATAGTGGAAATATATGATGGTTGAGGTTGTGAGATACCTATTAACCTTCAAATCAACTCCAAATAGATGGAAATTATGGTTTGTGATGGAGGTATAGTAAGGTTTAAACAAAAAGTATCAATGGTCATTGGTGTAGCATGATATTATCAATCATCATTATGTTCAAGGACATGTTTATGGGTGGCTAGTTCATTTTAGTGAAAGTTTCATAACCAATAAATTAGATGAAGTCTATTATCTACATGAGAAAACTATCATAAATGTGTTTTTTTTGTTTTGTTTTGTTTTTTGTTTTTTGCTTTTTTGTTTTGGTTTTTTTTTTTCTTCCAAAATTTCCATCAAATTTCTCCTTAACTTACATAGTCTAAATAAAGGATTACTTCACTTGATTTCTAAAACAACACTCTAGAAACATTTGAGGGAATAATGGAACACACATGCATGGAATAAACAGGTAGTTCAAAATGAAATGTTTGAATATAATTATGTTAAACATCCTTGTTTGTTGATGGAATCATTGCAATTATGAAACCAATTAAGAGTGATCAAAGATATGGATGAAAAACTTATTACCACATATTTTTCTTTAGAATCTTTTTTTGGGAAAAAATAGAGACATTTATTACAAATTAAATTTAAATGTAAAAGGCCATAACTAAAAACTATAATAATTAGATATCACAACTAAATCCTTTTCATTTCTAAATGGAATAACCATATGACTACAACTCCAAGGATTTAAATAAAACCTCAGAGTTGGAGTTAATTGGCATGGTTTCTAAGATATAATCCATTTCCATTGGAGAAAAGAGATGATTGTAGTGTGCATGAGGATTGGAATCATCAACTCCATCATTGGATATTTTCCATCTTGGAAAGTCATATTTTAGAGGTTTAATCCAACAAAGAGGTCCAAGGATGACATCAATGATGTGGTACATTTTTAAAGTCAATGAATGTGCAGGAGGATAGGTGGCAATATGGTTGTGGTATATTTTCAAAGTCAGTGAATGTGTAGGAGGATAGGTGGCAATATGGTTTTCCCACATTGATTATATGTTTGTATAGGATAATAAGGTTGGGTAGTGATGGTTTTTCCAAGTCTCATTTGATGCCTTTATTATATTTATTACTTTTCCTATAATAATTTGTAAAGGATAATTTGTGAATGTTGGTTTTAACCTTACTATACATGACCCATAACCATGGGTTTGTGGATGACTCATAACCATGATGAATTAACATATAAGGATAGATATGCTATGTAATGCTTGTGAGCCAACTGTGATACTGATAGAGTGTGACCTATCAAATGGATTTCATTGGCAAGGATTTTGTGTGGTTAACCCATCACCGTGGGTTTATGGATGACCCATAATCATGATGGACGAAGATATGAGGATAGAGATACCCTGTAATGTTTGTGGGCGAACTGTGATGTTCACAATGTGCAACCTAGCAAATGGACTTTGGTGGCAACGGTTTTGTGTGGTTGATCCATAATCATAATGAGATAGAGAGTTCGCTTGCTGATCTTCCATGTATAAATATGGTGGCTTTTGTTTGTAGATTCTCATAGGACCCATTGCAATAAATCTAT
This sequence comes from Pinus taeda, assembly GCA_000404065.3. NCBI lineage: Eukaryota > Viridiplantae > Streptophyta > Pinopsida > Pinales > Pinaceae > Pinus > Pinus taeda. The sequence goes on from APFE031722488.1 coordinate 52,595, forward strand.
CAAGAAATCCACATGCTTCTACTACGCTTAAATGAAATACCCTTTCTAAGTAAGCCTTCTCAACCATATGATCTGAAGCTATGTCGACTCCTATTTCTGATGATCTTGAAGCTATGAGATCACCATATGAATATTTTTGTTAGTACACCCTTCTTGGAAAGATGAACTAGATTTTTTAGTGGAAATATAAGAGGACGCTGTTCATCCTCCATAAAATTATGTAACTAGGTAAACATGTGAAACATCAACTTCAAGAAAGATACTGTGCTGCATGGTTGATCAAACTTCAAAAAAGATATTAGAGCATTGTGCTCTAAGATTAATCAAAGTGTACACAGGTTTACCGAATAATAGGTTGAATGGGAAAACCATGAGTAAAAGCACCAAGTTGAAAAGATATAAGTGCCCTTCTATTAGTTGTTGTACCCTATGGAAATAGTAATCTTCGTAGGAAATGAGTAGATGAATCTTTTCTATTTATTTTTGCCGCAACATGCTTATGTGACGTTGGTGAACATTTATCCACAACAAACAAAATCTGATCATGTGTCTTTGGTGAAACAATACTTGGAAAAAACTCATGGTTTGATGCTATGATTCATGCTACTTTTCTTGAAGCTAACTTCCCAAAATGTCGTACCCAATGCTACCCGAATAAGAATAGAATACAACGAGAGCAAAAGTAGGTGAAGAGCATGATCATGCATCTCCATTTGGGCATGGGGTTATAAATGTCATCATGGGAACCTTCAGCAACAAGAATGAGAGAGAAAGAAGGATATGCCTCTGATGCTGAGAGCATGATTCCTGCAAAGAATGGGAGAATATTGTACTTAAATAATGGGAGAATCTTGTATTTTTCGAGCTCTGGAGGAAAATCAGAAAGGTATCCTTTGCTAGTGTGAAGGTCAGATGGGTGAACTTGATGAGGGGGTTGGTATTCGAACCATCGTTGCTAGGAAACAACACAATGTCCAACGTGAGATCAAAACTATCGCTATCTCATCCTAGCATGACGCAGGTTTTATTGTTGCCATGAATGGTGGCCATGATAGGTGACACAACCTGAATACAAGTAATATTTGCATAGTCTTACACTACAGGCAACCGACCCGTAAGTGGAGGATTTGTAGCTTTTCTTGTCACATCATGCCACATGTAGTCCTACTCAATTTCGAGCACTAAACGCGGAGGTGTTCTCTGTTGGATCTCGATGGTTTAGAGAAGTGTCAGAGGATCTTGCATGATCTACGTTGCAAGGGCCCTCGTGCGTCTCTGTGAAGCATTTACAAGAAATTGACAAAAGCAGACGATGGCCATGGGAATTAGGACACGAATAAGATAAAGTGATGTCATTAGTTTGATTTGATACAGATGGTTATGCTCATGGAAATATTCTGACGCCATTAACATGGATGTCCACTCCACCAAATATCCCGACAAAGGCTATCCAAAATGCAACAAATCGGAACATGTATGACAAGAAATTGTAACCGCTTTGATATCACCCATCCAATTTTTTTGGGGCATATCAGAGAAGATGAAACCCCATAAAGAGAACATGAAACATCTAGAAAGAAGAAGAAAACTTGTAAGAAATTCTTTATTAGTGTAATGAAAAATAGTTATAACTACATTGGGGGTGGATAAATCTATTTTTTTAGAATGGGATCTCAAATTTATAGTTTTTGAGTTATAATATCATGGGTAACTATTACGAGTGGATGTGAATTTCTATTCAAATTAAGTATGGTGTACAATTATTAAGGAAAATTTTAGGTCTAAATTTTACTCATGGAATAATTTTCCATATTTTTATTTGCTCAAATTTTATGACAAAAAGAATATTTTACTATTAAAATGTCAATTTTTTTTAGAAACTATATAGAATACTTGGACATTTTCATATTTTTACAAAATATCACCAAACATTTTTTATTATCATTTTAAGAATTATTAATATCCACCCAAGATTCTCCTCTTTGAAGTAAGTATGGATCCAAAAAATTCTCCTATATAAGTACTTTTCTTAGCAAAACTATACACCAAAGTTAATAATGAGAAACTATAATACTTAACATTCGTTTGTGTTATGGTCCGATGAATCAAAAAACAAACACCACTTCAACATTGCTTTTTTTATTTTTTATATTGCTAAATCTTAAAATCACCATGATCTATTGGACACCATCCTCCCCACCCAATTTCTATTCCCACAAGTGACATGTTGAGCTCTTCATGTGTATATTTTGTGATGCATTTGAACCCTACTATTGACCTAACCTTATGACCTAAGTAATCTTTTTTAATTTTAGAGGAAATCTTTAAAATGAAAAAGGAATTTCCTAGGGTTTTTCCCTGGAATATCTCACCCAAAAGAATTATACAAATTTTATAGTCTAAGAGGTCAATGCAATTGGTTGTTGCAATGTGTGGAGCATTTTTCTAGTTCCACGCCAACAAGTGTTTGATTCAAATCCCCTTTGGATAGGAACACTAATCTATACCAATAAGTTCAATACATATGACATCCAATAATGTAGAGAATCATCCCTTGAAATTTTACTCAGAAACAAAATGTTTACAAATTTTAGACACTAATAAGTTTTTTTACTCAAGGAAAAAATATATTGTTATATTCAAGTTGAATTCAACGTACAATATAAAGGTTCCTTTAGCACAATCTTCAATAACATATATATAACCTCTATCTTCTATATATATATTATAAAAAAAACTATCATTACGTCTATAATATACTTTTATCAACATCATTGTTCTTTCATTATTATATTAACCTATCAAAAAGAAAAGAATCTCAACAAATTCCTCTAGAAGATCATAAATCAAAATGAAAATAAATTAAAACATAATAAAGTATTCTAGCCAACCTATATTCATACTTTTGGTGGATCCAATTATTTGGAAGGTCCTAAGCGGAGTGAAAGTCCTTAGACAAAAAATATGCCAAAGTATTGTTTCCCTGAAATATGTGTTGATATTGATATGAAAAAGTGTTTTTTAAATATCTATAATATGTTGTGATAAAGATTAAAGGTTAATATTATAAATTTTTGATTTTACATCTTCTTAATCAAAGGAAGAGAATTCCCATCATGCTAGAAAAATGAATACTCTGAAGACAACAAAATTTTAAAAGAGATTCATGATAATAATTCTACCTTATTGTTTGTTATAGGACTAGCAATGGATTTGAAAGAGTAAAAATAATGAAGACTGATATAAATCACAAAATCTAGTCCACATATTACCTAATTTCCTTGGCATGACCCATCGAAAAATGCCCAAGGATGCCTTTAATCTATAAGCAAATTTGAAACTTGCCTTTAATCACTAAGAAAAGTCCTTAGTATAAATATTAAACACATTGACATATCTAATGGCCACCACTTCTTATGGCACATATATTCCTTCAATTATTTCTAAGTTGCATATTGTCAAAAAACTTAATGAAACCATAAAAAAATGCACAAAATTGTTTTGTCTCTCTACTTGAAATCAAATTTTATAAACAACATACTAATAAACTAAACTAATACACTTAGTTAAAAGATTATTCAAATTAATTTAATTAATAGCTTTCCTACCCAAATCAATCACTAATGATACCATGTTTCACCAAAACAACCATTTCTATCCCAAAAAAATTGATTAATTCCATCTTATTCAATCTCTTTGTAAAACCCTCTACATGATTTAAAGGTTGTGTTGTAGCTATTGATCTTAACTCTATTAAATCTAGAGTATATTTTATTTTTAGAATCATAGCTAAAATATTCTTACTAAATCTCTAGTATATTTTTTTTAGAATCATAGCTAAAATATTCTTATGGTTTATTGGCTGTTTTTAAGTAAAGCTTGTTTAACTTATTTTGCAAGTCACCAATAAATTACAACCATTCCTTAAATTATGAATAAAAACTAAAAGGGAAAATTTATTGAAATTATTAATTATAACTCTCTCAATTTCTACTTTATATCCTCATTTTCACTAGGAACATATATTACTCAAATCTAGGGGATAATAATTCTATTTAGATGCCTAATCCATTTAAAGAAGTGAGTTTTTTTTGTTTTGTTTTTACATGTGGTTCACAGATACCCATGGTCACTGGGTAGCCGTTACGTCTACGGTTCAACAATGGGTGGACCCCACCAGAAGGGGGTCACACCCCTTGGCCTATTTACTGACCTAAACCCAAGAGCTTTCGGGAATTGACCCTGTGACCTCCCGATTGGCGAAGCACTTATTTGACCAATTAAGCTAACTCTTGAGGCTTTTTCAAGAAGTAAGTTATTCCTACTCTCATACAATTTTATCTTACCTGATTCTTTATTCATGCCTTTACATCTCCAATTGATCAAATTTGTGAACTAATGCTATGTTCGGTTATTTATTCCCGAGGTGATCACGTTTGTGAATTGACGTTCCTTTGTTCTCGAATACAAAGATAAGGTGATTGATGAATCGTAAACTGTGTTAAAATGGTTTGATGCTCAATCCTATTTAATCTTGACATACTCATATATTACGTTGTATCTTGATTATTATAATTGTTGTATCAATTTCAGAATATTATACTTTAATAATTGACTTTGTGTTATACAATGTCTTAATACCACTTTCTACCAAAATTATATTGGTAAATATATATGTTAATAGTGTATTTCCTTACCACTAATGAATAATAATGAGTCTAATAAAGAGTATCCATCTCGAAAGAAACGTTGTCAATGGGAATATATATTTTTATCTATTTCCTATTGAGTCTCTTTCCTATTTATTTAAATGTAAGGAGAGATTTCATGTGAGATGTAATTGGATAAAATCTTATTTTTATGATTTTAACAAGTGATTATTATTATTTGAACCATAATTATTATTGTATTGAGAGGCATTTTACAATTTAGTATAACAACAATGTTACAATTTAGTATAGCAACAATGTTGTAAATCATTATGTAATATTATGCTTACTTATTAAAATATTTCAAATTAATTTAAGTGTAAAAAATAATAAGTAATACTTGATATAGTTAGATGTCACTCTTGATACGTATACAATTTCGATATGTATACATTTAATAAATACAAATCAATGATTTTAAAATTGAAAATTGTTATATACATCTTGATATCTGATTTACATACTCACCATCTTACCATTGATCACTGACATTATACTAGTCTACATACTATACTTTAACTGTGTCTTAGATGTTAGGTTGGTTTGGGTAAATTTGGCTCGATCAAGTTTCCAATCATTTTTAAGCTCTAGGTTTATGAGAGTCCATGTTTTTTCCCATTGTATTCATGTGGGATAAAGCTTATTTAAAGAAGGAAAGACTCCATATAAATTTTTCTTGGTGACCAGTGGGACCCCAACAACAGTGCATTTAAACACCACCACTTCTCTTGGTGTTTTGTGATCCTAACACAAAATTGGTAATTTAACAATGTCATCTCCATTCCTAACCGCCTTCAAGATTTACATTTCCTTGAGCTCATCCAAAGGTAGCTAAACAAAGAAATTGTGTTAATACAATTAAAAGGTATTATAGTAGAATTCCAAGCTCTCGCATTTAAATATAAAATTGTAGTTCTTACTATATTCAATCTATAATTAGAAAATAATATTAGTGAAATAAAGATGTGAAAAATCAATTAGTATGCATGCATGTAAATAGACTTTTCCAACTTACTCATAGGCTCATTTTATAAACAAAGTTTAGTGATACCCTTGAGATTCTACTTCAAAAAAAAAAAAACCCTTATTTACTTAAACTAGCCTAGATCCATTTTAACTTCGGATCTATCAACTTACTTATAGGTTCATTTTATAAACAAAGTTTAGTGATAGCTTTGAGATTCTACTTATAAGTAAAAAGAATAAAATTACTTAAACTAGCCTAGATCCATTTTAGCTCCAAATCTATTAGGTACCGACAGAGATCAATCATCTCATGGTGCAAACCTTTCCTCATTTTTTACACTAAAAAAAAAGGTTTTCACCTCGAGAGATTTGATCCCTCTTGAAACTTGAAAGATTTAGAGCTAAGATGGATATAAGATAATCCATACTTAAGGTAAGTATGACATGTATGGATAACCATGGTTGTTTATAAAACTCCACTAAAGAACATGAATGATCATTGGGCCTTGAGTTATGTGGCACCTTTTCTTTAGCATTTATTTCTTTTTGTTGTATGTGAATCTATATCTCTTTGTAATGTTAATAAAAAACATACCACATAATTTACAAAAATGTGTGAAATCTATTACTATGAAATCAAGTCGATCAAGTCATTCTTACCCTTATACACAAACCAAGGACCGAGTTAGTAGTTGCTAACAAAAAATGATAGAAGCTTCCTATAGTTCGAACACTACCGTTGAAGGAAATGAACATAATGTACAAACATATCAGCTTATATATACATTGTGATGGGTAAACACAGATCAAATTATAAATACAACTTGTCAAACATAGGCCTTACCCATCTAAACTATGTTGAATGCCGTAAATTATAAGAAATTTCATTTCAAAGACAATTTTTATAGTAGTGACAACAAGACTATCAGATGGAACCATAACGTGAAAACAAATAAGATAGTTACTAGATATGAAACTCCATCCAGGATAAGTGTTTTTCAAGGAGACATCAAGATACACCTCTGTGGCCTTTTCTAAATATATTCTTCCACCTCATTACAAAGTAGATTTTTCCATAAGCACTTCCATTTTATGTTTTCTTTCGTTAGGTATGTCATGCACTTTAAAATACCACATATCAACATTCTTCAAGCCAATAATAGAGCTAAAATACAATGTAAATCTTTGTGGAATAATCGCATTCCAAACAATATATTCCATTGTAAGATTTGTGCTAGTAATATATACTGGGAAATCCTCAAGTGTGGTTATGGGATAAATGAAAGATCCCCTTGCAAGAGGCATGGCGCCAAAAAAATTAGTGTAACAAAAAGCAAAAAGAGGAGTAGAGATGCCAATTATGATATGACATAGCAAAGGACAATGCTTGGGATTGCAAGGGTTCAGGCAAAATTTCCCATAGTGATGAGAATAATATAGTTAGATATTCAAATGAAGCCATTTTATTTTTGCAAAAAGAGGAATAGTGATATTTAAAAAAATTAAAAAAGGGGGTGGAAGATTGGGATTTTGAAGTTGTTTGGTAATCCAACTTGAGACATAAATGTTTCTTTTTAACTATTACGGTTATTATTGTACAATACATATCATAATAAAATCAAATTTTTAATTCTTCCCTTAGACTTATCATGAATTTCAATAAGAGGGTTTAAGGTGCTTTGTACTTGATTGTTCATATTAAATATAAGAAAATATGTTGTAGTGACCTTCCTAGAATTGAATATAGAGGTCAAAATTTAAGCCATTTTCATCATTAAATTATTGTGAAATTTACTTTTGGGTGCGTGATTAGTAGTACTTGTCACCATAAATTGACATAAAATCAAGCGAGCATGATCAAGTGAGCATGTAAAGTGAAACATGGGTAAAAGAGGAAAGTGCCTACTAAACGACTCTTTCTTAGGAAATTAAATATTCACAAGAGTGCAACCTCTAATTGTACAATAAAATTAAAGTACTTTATTGGAAATTACAACAAAACATGTTATGCAACCAACTCACAAAATAGAATAATGAGATAGATCAATGAATTGAAAAGTAGCCTCTTCGAGGGGACGACCTCCTTTAATTCTTGGATGATACAAATGACAAGACCTCCTTTCTATATATAGGAGTCTAAGGGGTCACAATATAATTAGAGCCAATATAACAATAGTAATGTAAGGGCACAATAATAACAATATGGGGACAACATGGGCACAACAATAACAATAAGGGGTAAATGACAATAATAATAAGGGAATACACTAGTATTGTAGGGACCTAACATGCCCCTTTCTTTAAAAAAGGTGTTTTCCTCAACTCTTGAGTAGTTTTGGATCCTTCTATATAAAATTCTCATCCTCCCATGTAGAATCTTCAACAAGTAAGTTCTTCCACTTGATGATATACTCTGAAATTGATCGATTTCGTAGCTGTCGAGTTCTTATTTCTATGACTGCTTCAGGTTCCAATATGATTTTTCCATCCTCTTCAAGTTTTGGAAATATTGTTTGAACTGGAAGATTGTCACCTATAACCTTATTTAAGCATGAAACACAGAAAACTAGGTGCACTCGGGAAGATGGAGGAAGTTCCAATTTGTATGCCATAGTACCAATCTTTTACAGTGCCTTGTACAAACCATAATGCTTTGGTGATAATTTATTATCCTTCTTATCTTGTTTGACGAACATTTGTTTGTATGGTTGTAGTGGTAGAAATACCCAGTTGCCTACATCAAAACTTCTTTAGTTGCGATGTTGATTTTCCTGTTGTTTCATTCTATTCTATGCCAAAGTGAGGTTATCCTTTAAGAGTTGGAGGACATTTTTTTGATGCTCGATGTGATCTTCCACTGCTTGAGCCTTAGAATTTTCTCTTAAATATGATGTGATTGATGGTGGATGATATCCATAAAGTGGGTCATTTTTGCTGCAATATGGAAGAAAGTGTTATACCACCATTCAAATAGAGGCAACCATTTGACCCATTATGTCTGTTTATTAGATACAAATCAACAAAGATATACTTCGAAACATTTGTTCACTATCTCATTTTTCCCATTAGATTGAGGATGATAGGATGATCTATGAGCTAACTAAGTACCTAGACAAGAAAATAATTTTGTCCAAAAATTTATAGTGAAACTAGGATCTTTGTCACTTACAATAATATTTGGGTTTCCATGTAGCTTTTGAATTGTTTCCATATATGAAGTAACAATTGTATTGGCTTTAAATGGACGAGATAATGCATAAAAGTGTGCATACTTGGTAAGTCTATCAACTACCACCATGATGACACTCTTTCCTTCATACTTGGGTAAACCTACGATAAAATCCTTTGAAACCTCCTCCCAACATTGACTTGGAATGGATAAAGGTTGTAATAGACCTTGGGTCTTAATTGTCTCAACTTTATTTTGTTGGAAAACCAAACATTCCACCACAAACTTTTGAATATTAGATTTAAGGCCATAAAACAAAATCGTTCTTAACCATGTGGTAAGTTTTTAAAAATCCCGAATTCCCTCCTAAGGGAGAGGTGTGCAATTCAAGAAGAATCTTTTGTTTGAGTTGAGAATTCATACATAGGTATAAGCGATATTTGTACCATAACAAATCATTTTTTGAACTAAATGTATCAGATGTACTGCGATCTTGCTGCAACTTTGGAATGAGTTCCGACACTTCTTCTTCATTCTTCCATTCATCCCTTGCTTCGTTTATCCAATTTGGTTGGATAATAGAAATGGCACAAAGCAATGTTTCCACATCTTCATCTTTTCTTGAGAGTGCATCTGAAACAACATTTTGCTTCCCATTTTTGTAGATGATTTCAAAGTCATAACCCAACATCTTTGTGAACCATTTTTGCTTCTCTTCTGAAGATAATCTTTGTTCTAAATGGTATTTAAGATTATCATGATCTGTTTTTACCTTGAAGTGTCTTCCCATAAGGTAAGGTCACCATTTCTTAAGTTCATCTAGTATTGCCAACATTTCCTTTTCATAAATAGCTTTGTGTAAAATTTTTCCTTTCATTAGATTACTTTCGAAAGAAATGGGTCTTTCTTGCATTAAGACAACACCAATTCCATGTCATGAGGCATCACATTATGCAATAAAGGATTTTGTGAAGTTTGGTGTAGATAAGGCTAGTGCTTGGCACATTGCCTCTTTAAGATGTTCAAAGGCCTTCGTTTCTTCTGGAATCTAAGAAAATGCATCTTTCTTCAGTAATGTTGTTAGAGGTGATGCTATTTTCCCATAATTCTTAACAAACTTGTGATAGCCTGTCAACCTGAGGAATCCTCACAGATGCTTTATGGATGTGGGGATTTTCCATTCCTTAATGGATTTAATTTTTCTAGGGTCTACCTTAACACCTTCATGAGATACAATATGACCTAGATATTCCACCTCTTGTACTCCAAAGAATCATTTGGAGCTTGTTGCATATAATTGTTTCTCCTCCAATAGTTTGAGCACCCTGTCAACATGTTGAACACGATCCCTCCAAGACTTGTTGTAGATTAGTATATCATCAAAAAATACTAACACAATTTTTCTAAGGAAGGGTTCGAAAATGGAATTCATCAAACCTTGAAATGTAGAAGGTACATTGGTAAGGCCAAAAGGAATGAACAAAAATTCATAATGACCCTCATGAGTTCTAAATGTTTGTTTTGGAATGTCTTCAATCTTCATTCTAATTTCATGATGTCCTGAACGAAGGTCCAACTTAGTGAAGTAAATTGCTCCATGCAATTCATCCAATAATTCATCAATGATAGGAATGGGAAATTTATCTTTAATAGTGAGATTTTTGAGCTCCCTATAATCCATACACATGTGCCATGATCCATCCTTCTTGTGCACAATTACTACTGGAGTAGAGAAAGAACTTTGACTAGGTTGAATTATACCAATCTCTAGCATTTCTGGAGCCATATGTTCAATTTCACTTTTTTGGGCATAGGGATATATGTTTTTTTGGAGGAACACTTGCTGAAATAAAATGAATAGCATGATCATTGTCACGAATAGGTGGGAGTCCTTTGGGAGTCTCAAATACCCTAGAATGGTTGTCCAAGACTTTTTGGAGATTTGGAGAAATAGATTATTCCAATGTGGGAACCTCTAGCGAACATAATTGTGCAAATGCCTCGTTGTTCTTTCTTTAGAACCTTTGCCATGTCATTAGAGCTCATTATCTTTGTTGGTTAACCTGTGATACTCCTTAATTTAGCTTCCTTTCCTTTGGAAAATAATTTCAAGAAAAGTTCTTGAAAATTAAAAGCTATCGTACCCAAAGATTGTAGCCACTGGACTCCTAGTACAGTATCAACATCACCCATTAGAATGGAAAGAATTGGACTGTAAAACACATATTATCCCATGGATAGCTTGATATTATGGAACTTTCGAGAGAAATTTATGGTTCCTCCATTTGCAACCATCAATTGACATTATGGTGCTAGATATAGGAAGCAATTCAATTCCTTGGATATCTTGCAATGAATAAAATTATGGGTACTGCTTGAATCAATCAACATTATTACCTTTTTCTTCTTGATATGTCCTTCTATCTTAATAGTTTGAGGAGTGGTAATTCCCACCAATGCATTACAAGATATGGTCAGATTCATTTCTTCTTTTTCTAGGGTTTGTTCCTAGTGTGTATCCTCTTCATTTGATGTTTCTTGTTCCTTTTCTTCCTCCTCTTCACATCTATGTAAACTAATTTTTTCTCAGCACACTTATGACCTTTAGTGTATTTACTATCACAACTGTAATAAAGCCCTTTTTCTCTTTTTTCTTCCAATTTTTGTGGTGTCAACCTTGTAGGTTGTGGAAGGCTAGGGGAAACAATACTTCCATCTTAATAGTTGTGAGTGGTAGGCTTCCTTGTTGCCATAATTTTGCTTTCAATTTTTCTTGCCAACTTGAATGCCTTCTCCAATGAATCAAGTTCCCAAAGGTGAACTTGATGTTGGATTTTATCCTTTAAAGTCCATATGAACACATCAATCCTATTCTCCCCTAGAATATCTTTTACCCTTATATTCAATTCTTGGAAGTCCTGAATGTGCTCCATCATTGAACCCTTTTGTTTGAGATTTATCAATTGGCTAAAAAAGGTGTTTCTTTTTGTATCCTCATAATGTGCTGTCATTTATTTTGTAAAAATTTCCCAAGTGAAAATTTATTTATGAGAGAAAAACCATCGATACCATACAATTTGATTGTGTTTCAAATATAAAGTTTCAATGCATACCTTTTGTGTGTTTTGCACATTATGGATATCAAAATATTGCTTCATCTGTAGTATCCATGTTACAGGATCCTTGCCATCAAACTTCCTCATATTGATATTTGGAACATGGTGGGTCTTCAATTCAACTTTAGAGTATATTAAATCATGAATACCATTTCTTTTGTTCTCATCATGAGTTTCTTTTACTACCCTTTTGCCATTAGTAAGAATTTCTTGTAACAACTTTGTCAAATCTATGTTCAAATCTTCCATGTTGCCTTTAAGTTTTTCTTATATACCACCCATCTTAGCTTCCATGCCATTCATATTAGCTTCCATTCAATTCTTTAAACCATCCATCCTAGATTCAGTTACGTTTTGTGAGAGTGAAATTTGTTGCACTTGGTCTCATAATTTTGATATATCATGTTGCATTTCTTCCTCTTCTTCATGTGGCATGGTAGAGATTTCAAGTTTCTTACTAGGTGTTTGCATTTTAGTTATTCGGGTCATCAATTATTGATAATTATGCTTTGCAATTCCCTTTTAGTAACTTCAAACTACTTTCTCAAACAAAACTTGTGCAAAATTAAAAAAAAACTACACACCTTTTTTTTCCACTTTGTATGACCTTGATCGTGAAATGACTGTAACTCTGTAATTTAGGTTCTCCAAGTTCTGAAATGTTGGCACATGATAGCCCTATGCGTCCTCTTTTGAACTTCATCATTCTGATCGCGATTTTATTCTCGAAGAAAGAGTTATGTCCAATCTCCCATGATGACCTAATTATAGACTGGTTCAATAGAGCAAAGTTGTACGATGTGCCACGTGTCATTGTTTTGAACTTCAGCTTTTAAAATGATACCCAACAAACTAAATTCCATCCTCTTTTTTCACGTTTTATGAAATTTGAATCCGAAGCTCAAAGAGAGATTTATGATGATTTTCCCAAGGTGACATTCTTGAGATTGAATTTGGGAGCCTACAATAACCCTAAATTCCTTAGTTCATATCTCTAAACATATAGCGAGACAAGATATTTAATTCAGTCACGAGGTTCATCGCGATTTCAAATCAACTGGGGTTTACTTTTAGCTTTTGAATCTTCATAGAAAAAGATTATAGTGAAAATTACACGATAACTTGTTTGAAGTAGCGAAACCCTAGAATCCAAAGCTTTGATACCAATTGTTATGCAACCAGCTCACAAAATAGAAGAAAGAGATATATCAACAACTCCAAAATTAACCTCTTTGAAGGGGAAAACTCCTTTACATTACATAAAATTAAAAATTATTGGATGATACAAATGACAAGACCTCCTTTCTATATATTGGAGTCTAAGGTGTCACAATATAATCAGAGTTGACATAACAATAATAATGTAAGGGCACAATTATAACAATAGTGGTCTTTTATGGGGCACAATAATAACAATATGGTGAAACATGGGAACAAAAATAACAATAAGGGGTACAATTACAATAATAATAAGGGAAAACACTAGTATTATAGGGACCTAACAAAAACTAATAATATTTGATCAAATGGCTAACAAACTAGCATTTGCAAAAGATATTCAAAGACAAATAGATATGAAGGAACAATTGTTTCATGCACTTCAAACTAAATTAAGGGAAAAAGTAATGTCATATTGATGGTATGCTTGATTCAGCATATACAATGAAGGTCGATGAAATTTGTCATCCCAAATATCTAATACAAAACGCTAATGCATATTGTTATACTGAAGACCTAATACAAAAGGTTAATGCATATTGTGATACAAATGAATTCTTCTAGACAATTGATACAAGTTATGTCACAAAGGAAATAATAGAGCAATGTGATGCAATATGTTGTATATAACATATTATTCAAAAATGTGATGCAATATGTAGCATATATGAAATAATGTAGATAATCAACTAGCAATCACCACCTAAAGAATCCAAAGTCCAAGTTTGGGTCCTTCCAAGAATGAACTATTGGAAAACTCCTCACCTTGCACCTTATAGGGGGAACATTAGATATCGGGATTGAAGTTTCAAAGTCTTATTTATCAAAGTTTAATCAACACTTAGTAAACAATTGGGAATTATAGGATAACAACTAGTCTCCTCAACATAAAATTTACAATTATTTAATGGAAATGTTTATACATAACAGTTCTTTAATTCCAAATATGTAGATATTGGTGGTTTTTTAGGAAAATATTTATTTAAGCTCAGTTCAATAGTTTCATATTGAAGATGAAAAAATTTACTGGTACATGTTTTCTACAATTATTTGAACTTGTAATTAGGGGAGGGAATGTTACACTCTGAGTCCTTAGACAATCAGAAAGTCCAAGAAGAAAATTATTATGAGTTGTAAGCCTTATCTTGATGAGGTGTTATCATGATCCACTAATGAGTTGTTAATGATATCTAGAAGATCTAGGAGGCCATTTGATGCATTATAAATTCATACCATGGATCAATACAATAGAATTCAATGGATTTATGCCTTTTCTTCCACTTGTGTTTCTTATCTCACTCTTAAAAATTATCAACAAAGTGGACACATACACAAACACACACTCTACACAATGTTAATAATAAACAAAGTGCATAACTTACAAAACTATGAGCGTGTGTGTGTCACACACACATAAAATATTGGTTTTAATGATGACATATCAATTTAATCTCTAAGAAACCCCATGGGGTTAGTAATAATAACTATAAAAGTACAAGATGGATTTCCAAAATCACTTTTTTTTTGTTACAACTTCCATTATGATTGTAATATTTTCAAATACATGAAAAGAATATTGAAAAAATTTCAATCACAAGGAACAATGGATAAATAACAAAACTAGCTCAGTTACCAATTTAATGAAGACAAGTCTTTAGTTCACAATGATTTGTCCTCCATTAGTTGTTTAATGGTTCATAATTATACTCAACAAAAAAAAAAAAAAAAATATGCCATTATATGGCCATAACAAATAAATATTCAATCGTTATAAGTGGATCACTCAATCCATTACATTTCTACAATTTGCATATAAAATTTCAAATATAATTTTTTATATAATAGTTAGAAGGAGACTTGTTCCAGCATTCCTTTTGTAAATTTTATTTTGAATTGAAGATCCCTCATTTTAGGTTTAATTCATATGAATAAAACTCAATTATGAATTCATAAAAGAAATATATTCTCAAAACTCATATATATATATTATATATATATATATATATTATATATATATATATATATAGATATAGATATAGATATATATATCATTTGCACATGTTTATTTTTGAATAATGAGATAAGATTATGAATATTTTCACGAGTATGTATTTACTTAATTACATTTATTTTTCGAGCATACAAACTTGGCAATAAGTTACATCATAACATTAGCATGCATGTAACTTTATTTAGACCTATAAAAACTAGATATCATTTAAGGGAATTAACTATGTAGAATAAGTCATTAAAGTATAACCATATCCATGAGAATTAGTCTCTATTAGCTAAATTTCTCATGATTTTGAATAGTCCAAATAACACTCATTGCATTAGTTTATTCTCATAGGGGTAAAGAAGTGTGATTGATACTAGCAAAATACACCACATAGCATTAATCATCACATCCAAGGCTTGCACTACGTAACCAAGACTTCCCAAGAGGTCATCCATCCCAAGAATCCTTTGGCTCATGAACATTGAATTGTTGAATTTTCCTCATGATCAATCCTACTTATCTTGCTACCCCAATTAGCTTGTATAAACTAATTATTTTCTTCAGCTAGGTAAATTACAAGATCCAAAAAGGGTAAATTTCCGAAATTTAACCACTATGGTGTTTCTTCTACATAAAATAGTGAATTATAATAAATGAATAATAGAGATAAATACACATGATAATAGAATTAAACACTACCTAAAAAAACCTATTTTACCTCAATCGTAGGGATACAATCTAGAAAATTCCTCTCATAAAAAACATGGCAACTCCAATTTTTTGAGCCCAGAAAGCATGTTAAATGATGTGCGACACACCTTGGATGAAGGAAATGTGAGTATGTACACATTTTTAATAAAGGGAAGGTGAATTTATACATTATTTCTCTTAAAAAAAGTATGCGCGAACCTCTATTTTACATGCAACATTTAGTAAACCTACCCAAAAATGATCATATAGGTCTTGAATAAGGATTATTTCTTTTGTAGTGGTCTAGAACAACTATAAGGATAAATATTATACTCTATTACAGTGCTATAACTCTCCCATGAAATATTCAATTAAAAATTTCTAAAAAGAAAAGACAAAACTGCAAAGAAAATTTCATGTTACAAGTTGTAATATGCTTGCATATAAGTTGAAATTTCTAAAATTACATGCTTATTTCTGATGGTTGTAGAAGAACATCACTTGATGAGTTATTAGTTCCAAGCTTCCTACACGTATTAGTTCCAATTAAATTTGTCCAAATATGAAATTATCTTTATTATTTTACTACCCTACCAACTCCCAAATAGACACTCTTCTTCCCTAGGGATCCCTCAGCTACAATGGGTTGTATGACGAGAAAAAAACTAACATGTAAAATGTTTGGCTTGTCTAGAGTTTTCTAGGTCCCTCCCTTTGTGGTAATATCACATTCTTGAGACCGAATGCAACATAATTTCACAAGAAAAATTGGATAATTACAACATTCATCAAGTGTTAAGATGGAAAAGGAATATCTCTCATGCCTAATCCTCCTTTCTTATATATCCTTTGAGGATCATGTAATTTTTCCATCATATGCAAAATACTAATTATTTTAATTACTGATTGTGTATTATTGAACCACCTATTTGTCATTTCATGCACAATTAATTCTTTTATTGAAAATTTAAAATATATATTATTTATCACTCCCAACCTCTCATCTTATTTTTATTAGTAGATGTTCCCTACATTCCTTTTTTGTTTCCTCTTTGAGTAGGTACACATGGAATTATTATTTTTCATTTAATTAAAATTGATTTTATTTCCATTTAACTCACTCTTTTCTATATACATTTCCATTTCTAATTATAAATGAAATTATGTATAACTTTTTTACCAAACATGTGCATGAATTTATATTATTGATCAAATCTCTCATGAAATTTATTCAATTTCCCATGAAAAAAAATGCATGTTCCATAGTATACTTTTTTCCAAAGTATACATAAACATAATAAAAGTTAATATCAAGGGTTAAAACAAAAGAACTTATACCTTTCAAGTATTTGGTGCAAATTTCTAGACATGATCACTACAATCAAAGTTAATAACAAGCATGAAACAAAATTATTTCAGAGGCTTCATATATTTGGTACCGAGATCTAGACATGATCATTACAACTCTTTAAGTATATTGCACCAATATCTAAACATAAAAAAAATTTCGATGCCCATTCATGCCCTTCAAGTACTAATTGGTATATACCAAGGTTGTCGTGTTCAAGCATTCCCGACAAGTATCATTTTTAGATGGCATGGGATAGTGTCATGGTTGGGGCTTAACTAACACATTTCACTAACTAGTGGTGAGAGACTAATGGTGATTATGGAACACATATTGACACCTTATTGTATGCCTATCAACAACACCTTTTATGTGACCAAATCCATGACCCACCCTTATGACAACATGTAACCTCTAATAAAAAACATAAACCTATGTTTTTCAACCTATTACATGGTAGGGAGGATAGAGGGTAGGAATAGGAAACTTATACCTACTCTACCATGTGGAAATCATGTCACATCTCATCATACAATCATTTTATCATGCATAAGCTTACTTAGAAAATGTTTCCTTGTCTTTTGAATCCACCTAGAGAGAAATATATCAAATAAAACCATTTCATAATGATAAATAAAAAATGAGAAAATTTATATGTATGCGAACCATACACAACTTGTCCCCAACATAGGTCTACATATTTTGACTCGATTCAAAGTTCATATGCACCTTTAATACTTCCTACCACACATGAAAAACCATAAGTAAATTGATATAACATAATATATTTCATCATGTAACCATGTTTTCATTTTCAATACTACATAACATCACAAGAATATCAAATCATAAACCATAAAAAATCTATGTACACATAAATAAGTAATCACAAAAAATTAGATCAAAGGTTTAGATCACATCATCCATAAATGTATCTATCAACCAGCCATGTCATTCTAACTATAATTTCTTCAAATCATAAAATCAAAGCATTCAAATCTCTCTGTGTAATTTTCACTCTAAGCATTCAAATCCAACTGCGACATTTTTTAATTTTTGTCTTTTATATTTCAACTTCTATATGTTCCACCTTCTACCATGTATCATGTCCTTCTTATGAGTTCTTAAGCAGCCTTTATATGCTATTCACTCTAATCATGCCATAGCCCATCATCGAAATTCAAAATATTACTATTGTATTAACTTTTATGTTGTACATATTATATGTAATAGTCATTTCATATAGTGGTACCAACTTACATCTCCTATGCATTACCATTTCTTTATTATTTTCTATTTTTATTCCTTGTATCCTAGAGAGGTCTTCATCTCTACTAACCTTCTGATTTACTTTTTCATATTTCTTTTTATCTTCTTATCCACCTTATGTCTTCCTCCTACCATAATAATGCTCTAAATATGTCTCAATCCCTCATGCATTATCATCACCAAGAAACACTAAAGAAAACAACATCTCTCACACTCTTGAACACTTAGAGTTTTCTTGGAGCACACTAGCATTGGATCAAGAAAACCAAAGAAGGAAGGAGGAAGAAAATATCAAGCAAGGAAGAGTAGGTTCAAGCAACTACAACGAGAATATTTGTAGGTATAAACATTCACGTGTGATTCCCTTGCTAGGTTTGGCATGCATGTGTGTTCTTGTTTCTATTACTATCATTGGCATGGGCTTTTCCAGGTATGACAATGTTCTTCAGCCTTGCCTTTCCATTTCCGAACAACCATGGTGTGATGGGTTCTCATGTTTTTGGTTGATCTAGATTGTCGGATGGATTCAAAATTGAGTGAGGTGGTCTCTGAAAGAAGGAACACTTGGCCTAGTGATCCCTGAATCAGACTGTGGATTACAGTAAAGCCTTGGCGTAGTAATCCTTGAACTAGACTGTGGGTTGCGGTAAATCCATATTTTGTGTTACCTTGGTGGGCCTAGGAATCCTCAACTGATGAATGGTAGGATATATGGTAAATCATAGAGATGGGTGCCCTCGATTAGGCCTAGGAAACTTTAGTCAGTGAATAGCATGAAATACGATAAATCTTGGAGGGTGGAGTCTCGATTAGGCCTAGGGACCCTCGATTGTTGTATGGTGGGATGTATGATAAAGCCTTAAGACTAGGAGATAGGAAAATTCCCAATAGTGTAGGTGAAGAAATGTGGTGGCATCCATGCTTATTTAGCACCTAGTGATCCGGTGTGGATTGTGATAAAGCCTAGTTCTATTGATGAGGGTGAGGTGGTTTAGCCTTGGGAAGCCCTGGTTAATTTTTGGTTATGAGTCCCATATTCATGCTTAGAATATGACACAACGGTGATTAACTGAAAGAAAGATTTGGTTCAACCAATCTATGGTCGGGTGGTACATGGAAGTCCCAAACCTTGCTGGCTTATGCATTCATTAATAAGAGTTCCTTCTCTTTGGTATTTCATGTGTAAATGTACCAGATTATATATGGATTATATGGTTGTTATATCCATGTTATTTTTGTTGGTTATACATTGTTTATGAGTATGTTTCATGCCAGACTTGATGTATAGTTTCCATCATGTTTTGATTAGTAATTGAAAGTATAATGAATATATGACCTAATAAATGATAATGTAGTTATTGTGATATGGCAATACTGCTTCTTTATGAATCATAGATAAGTATGAGACCCCTATGCTCATATTGTTGTTATGACCTGTAGATTACATATCTGTGACATGTTTGACGAAATGTATGTCATGGATAGTAGGGGTCCAGTCAAGTCATTCATCAAGTACTTTCATTAGTATCATTGTTTTGTTGTTATTTTTCATTTCTGTAAGTTTTATTAACTTCTAGGCAGTGACATGAGACCTAGCCTTGAAAATATGGCACATAACATGAGGCTACTGGCTTTGAACTAACTGAAAAAGTATCCACTCACTGTAATTCTCTTGTTGTGGGAGCGATTGGAGGGTCCTAGCCACATTCATTCCCATGTCAAGGGAGTGACTAAGGTTCTAGGTCTGTAAAATGTCAAGTTACCTTAGGGGTTGATCAGTTGGAATGGTTGGTTGGTTCTTGAAGGTTATGTAACATGTGTAGAAGGTTAGATTGGTTGTGTTTTCTCGGTTCCACTTCCTTAAC